>APFE031668432.1:64665-83622 GCA_000404065.3 Pinus taeda
AATTTTTTACAAATCATTTTTTAAAAGAAAATGAAAGTTTTGATCACATGGGATTAAAAAACCTGTCAATTTTACATATTTAATCACTAGGAAACTTGAGAAAATTTTAGGGGTGAACTTTTAAAAGAAAATGCTAGTTTTGATCATATAGAATTAAAAAACCTGCTGATTTTACATATTTTATCACTAGGAAGCCATGGAAAATTTTAGGGGTGAAATTTTGCTGATTGGCTATTTCTTTTACATTATCTAAAGAAAAAAAAAAATGCCCATTTTTTATAGATATGATTAAATGGATGATATTCGCCAAAAAAATACCAATTATAATATTAAATTACATTTTTTTTATTGAATGTTCACCTACATTCTATATGTATGACTTTTCAAACCATAATAGTCTCCTATAATACTATAAATAGTCATAATATTTGAATCCTTAAAAAATGCCCTGTAGGAAACAATAAAAATAATGACCCATGTTCATATTTTTATCTTTGTGTGCAAGTGAAAAGCTTTAGTTGTGCCATCGATGCACATTTATGTGGAATGGAGGAATCCAAAATAGCAACTTTGAATAGGGGAAGAAGTTAATATATGCATTAGTTTTAGGGTAGTTGAATTTTGGTCCAAGTGTTTATGGTAGAATTTGATGTAAGCATAGTCATTATCAAAATGGAAATGAATTTACATGAGGATTACATTTTTTAATAAGAAGATGAATATGGTGCA
Organism: Pinus taeda; assembly: GCA_000404065.3. Lineage (NCBI taxonomy): Eukaryota > Viridiplantae > Streptophyta > Pinopsida > Pinales > Pinaceae > Pinus > Pinus taeda. Next base: position 65,395 of record APFE031668432.1, read on the forward strand.
AAGGAAGTACCTAACATATGACTTGGAATCATATACGATAGGCATGCCTTGAAGTGTTTGAAACATTATTTGTTGTTGGAGTTCATTTCATATAATGATCATTGTGCATCTAAAGGTTTACATAGGCACATCTAAGTCAATGATATGTCAAATGGGTAAAATTTATGAAAGTTGTATCTTCATGGTAAAGATTAAGGTAAGAAAATAAAACAAGGAAAATGAAGCTTTGAGCAAGAGAGCTTTATTGTTGGTAACAATGAAGAACGAGACAGTTTTGAGCATATTAACGAGTTGTATAATTCTGACAAAAATCGTGTGTAAGTTGCATAGATAAGTAGAACAATATGCCTTACTTAACCTCATCATACTACACCTTCCCCTCTTCCTGTCCTTAATTAATAACATTAACTATTAATAAAGTATTTTAGATATATATATTATATATATATATATATAATATATATAAGATATATATATATTATTTATAATATATATATTATTTATATATATATAACTATATAATATATATTTATATATAATAAACAACTTCATTAACATTAACTTTTAGACATTAAAAATAATTAAAATTTAATTATATAAATCTATTCCTTCATTAATATCATTAACAAATAATCCTTAATAATATCATTAACATTTAATATCTTAATAATAATTTTAATATCCCAACAATCTCAATGGAGACTGAGCGATAAAGGTTAGCAGTTGTTGGATTCCTCTTCTCAAACAAAACCAAATTCAAGAATATTCCTTGTAGATTCAAACTACAGATTATAATATGCTAAAAAAATTGACTTGAATCTACTCTAGTCATCAGCAGAAACAATAAACGATTAATGAAATCACATAACACAATAATTTTTTGGGGAAAGCCACAGCTAAAAGCCCTTGTTATCTGTATATTGCATTAATCAGAAAATATGAGAAGATTACAATGCTTCGTTGCCCAAGCAATCTTTTCACTATCTCTATCTATCTCATTACTTCCTAGAAAAGCTCAAGCCAATACTTAGCCAATTATGTTGCTTGCCAAGCTCCTATTTCCTTGCACATTTTCCTAGGGAATTAGCCCATATTTAATTGGGAAATTCCAAAAATATGAATTGTGCAACCCTCATAGGACTTCCTCTAATTGCATGCACCACATGTAAAATTCATATGATTATACAAGTGATAGTACATTATCCTTGAACTCCATTCTCAACTAGGTATTTATCTAATCTAACATGCATGAGTTAATTATGAGTGAATCTTCAGTTTATTGGTTGATCAGCTGACATGCATGAGTTAATTATGAGTGAATCTTCAGTTTGTTGGTTGATTAGAGTAGGTTACACACCACTATTGGATCTCCTACTAATTCCTCCATCAGTTGGAACTAGTTTAACTGACTTTAACTCAGTGAGACTGAATTAAATAATTACAACTCAAAAAAAACTCAACTAGGGATCCTATAAAATAGGAGACACTCTACATGACTCTAGTTAGACTCTCAAATCGAATTAACTGAGCCAACTAAGTAAAATTAGGTTAGTTAACTATTACAAGTTGTCATGAGATTTGGAATTAAAATTTAATTCCTAATTTAATTCAAAAACAAAATTAAATTAGGATTTTCTTGTTGCATTTTCAACACTCCCTCTCAACAAGAAAGGGATTATCTGTTATCCCAATCCTGCCTCTGTGAAACTCAAATTTCCATATTGCTAATGCCTTGGTCAAAATATCTGCATCCTAATCCTCTGTTGGAATGTGCTCCAACAACATGATTCACATTTGCATACAATGTCATAGATGGTGATACCAGATGTTGATATTCTTGGATCGATCATGAAAAAATGGATTCTCAGATAGTTTGATACAACTTTGATTATCACAGTAAATCATTGTAGGATCCATCTTCTGACTAAATAACCCAACAAGGATCTTCCTCATCCAGATAGCCTCACAAGTTGCTTGACTAGCAACCATGTACTATGTTTATGATGAACTGAGTGCAACTGATCTCTACTTCCTGCTATACCAATAAATTGTTGTTGACCCAATACTAAAGATTGCCCCTTATGTGCTATTTCTTTTGGATGGACTCCCTACACAATTTGCATGTGTGAAGCCTTAAAGATTTAGTCCCTCTATCTGTCTATACTAAAGACTAAATAAGTGGTGTCTTTGAGGTATCTCAACACATGTTTAGTTTCCTTCCAATAAATATTGGTTGCCTTAACCATGGCTTGACTAAGTTGGTTAACTGCAAAACACATGTTCGGTCATGTGTTCACCAAATACATAAGTGAACCCACAAGTTTTCTATAAATAATAGCCTCCACTACTTCACTTGAAGTAGCATCTTCCTTCCTCCAATTACTTGCTAGAGGAGTCTCCATGGGTCTGATGCTCTCCATGTGGAAATTCTTCAGTATCTCGTTGGAATACTTTCCCTGAAAGACAAACAGTTCCCCATCTCCTTGTCATACTTCCACACCAAGAAAGTAATGCATGAGCCCTAGGTCCTTCATCTCGAATTCTCTTGCAAGATCCTCTGCAAGATTTTATAAACTTCTCATCACCTGTTAGAATCAGATCATTGACATATAATACTGTAATCAACAATTTACTTTCAACCACAATATGGTAAAGGTTCACATCTGCTTCACTTTTGGTGAAGCCCAAACTAGTGAAATAGTTGTCAATCCTAGTGTACCAAGCACGGGGTGCTTATTTTAGTCCATACAGTTCTCCTTTGATTCTACACACATGCAACTCTCTGTTGAAGGTCTCAAAACCTTGTGGCTGCTAAATATACACCTTTTCCTCTATCATACCATTAAGGAATGTTGTCTTCACATCCATCTAATGTATCTTCCATCCCATCTACTCTGACAGTGCTAGAATAGATCTGATTGAAGAGTACCTTGCTACTGAAGAAAAGTTCTCATCGTAATCAATTCCCTCCACCTGAGAGAACCCTTTGGCCACAAACCTGGCTTTTTTTTTCTCCACACTCCCATCTACTTCTTGCTTTACCTTGTAAATCCATCTCAAACTCACCACCAACTTATCTATTGGTCTTGGGACAACTTCCAAAACATTGTTTCTGATAATGGAGTCATACTCCTCAACCATGGAATCAACCCATACCGATTGTTGCATTGTTTCCTCGAATGACGATGGCTCAACCTCTAAACTCTCACTCATTAGAGCCATGTACCTAGTGCACCGATCTGGTGACCTCCTCTGCCTGCATTTTGATGTGGGTTCTCCCACATTCTCTCTAGCATCATGCATCAATCTATAATCCTCTTTGATGCTCTTCCTTCCATCTTTGGAAGTCTCTACATGAGTGGGTGATTCCACACTCTACTCCTCTACATGTGGTTGCTCCACATCATCCTAAGGTTCATCCTTTGAAGCTAAAAGCTCCTCATTTGCATGTAACTGAAGCTCCATCTCAAGGGAACATCTCATGGCCTTCTCTTCATCAAAATTCACATCTCTACGAACCATTGTCATCCTGTTGGATGACAGGTACACCCAATAGTTGTGAGGTGTATCAACGTACCCCAAAATATGCCCAACTTAGTTGTTGGCTCAATATTTTTAAGTTCATCCTTGATAACATGACAGTAGATTGATGAACCAAAGATCCTAAAGTGTGCCACATATGGTTTCTTACCTGAAAAGGATTCTTCTGGTGTACTCATCTTGAGAATTCGATGAGGGATTCTACTTTATAAATAAACAGTTATGTTGCATGCTTCAGCCCACAAGTGCAAACGTAGGCCCTGATCATGTAACATCGCATGTGTCACTCCCACAATACTTTTGTTCATCCTTTTATCCACCCCATTCTGTTGTGGGTTATGAGGTGTTATTAACTCCTGTCAAATGTCTTTTGATGCACATAAGTTATTGAACTAATTCGACACATATTCTCCACTGGTATCGCTTCTAAGAGCTTTAAATTCCTTTCCAGTATATTTCTCGACAAGTTCTTTAAATTCACAAAATTTAGTGAACGTTTGATCTTTCTTCTGCATGAAGAAACTTTAGTACTTACGAGAAAAATCATCAACAAATATTACATAATACTTGTGTTTGGTCGTGGATGTTGTTGAGAACGGTCCACACACATCTTGAATTCAATCAAGGATGGCTTGCACTTGATTTTCTTTATCATGAAAGGAAGCTTTCATGTACTTCCTTAATGTACACCCTTTGCATGTGTCTCTTTGCTCTAGTGTACCCTTGGAAATTCCTATACAAATTTGATGCATGATCTTCAAAGTTTTTTGGTGCAAGTGAACCAATATTCTATGCCACAACTCACCAATGTCTCGGCTCTACACCTTATCTTCTTTAGTTCTCAAAGCAGCGCAGTATTCTACATCCAATTTGTAGAGGTTATTCACCCGAACTTCGATCCGCTTCACCTGTCTTAAGGCTATGTGATGAAGGAAATCCTTTCCCTTACTAAATATCACATCGTAGCCATGGTCCTCCAACATGGCAATTGAAACCAAATTCTTCTTCAAACCTGGAACATACGTGACATCTTTTAAGGTGAGAGGAGAACAGGACTCCCTCTGAAAGGTAACAGTATTGATGTCGGTCGTGTTATACCTCCCATCATCTCCCATCTCAATGTGCATCTGGAGGTCCTTCTCCTCCAAGTCACTGAATAACTCTTTGTTTCTGGTCATATGGAATGAGGCTCCACTATTCAAGTATCGCACACTACCCATCATCGATGTCACCATGCAAGCAGTGAGGGTGAAATCCAATTCAAATTGTGAAGCAAGAGCTTCACCTGCCACTCCTCTTGAGGGCTTCTTACCAGTGTTCTTGTGCAGACACTTTGTGGCATAGTGTCTCAGCTTATGACAGTGAAAACATTTAATCTTCGACATGTCCTTATTATTTCCACCCTGACTAGAATCTGATTTGGAATGGGATAAATTCCCTGTCCCTTTCTTCATATTTCCAGCTAAGGCACATTTCTCCTCATCATCATGCTTGGATGAGGATCTAACTCTAGTGTTCAGCTGAATCTCTTCTTGTACCAAGTTGGACCACATCGCTCGCACTATGGTAGCTTCTCCCTCTCATTAACTAAGTCATGGTAGTTGTGCCAACTCTTGGGAAGGCCTAGAAGTTCTAGTCTCACTATATCATCTTCAACAACTATAACACCAACACTTCCAAGCTCATCCTGACATTGGGTGAACTTGGTCAAGTAGTTTGGTATTATGTCTCCCTTCTCCATCTTGATTTTTTTGAGCTTGTCCTTCAGTTCCAATTTCCTGTGGTCACTGTTGTTTTGAAATAGGTATGCCAAGGCCTTCCACATTGAAAATGGATTTACCATACCGTGGAGGTTCGAGACAATATTATCTCGAACTCCTTCTAGGATAATCCTTCTCACCTTTGCCACATACTTTCTCCACTCTGCCTTCCTCTAATTGCATGCCATATCTTGAACATCCGTTGGCTTAGGAATATCTTTGTCTATGAATTCCTTAAGCTTGTTGTCTTCCAACACTACCTCCATCATGTCCTTCCAAGCAATATAGTTTGAACTACCCTTAAGGTCATATTCGAGTCTCAATCTATAGAACTACATCCTATTGGCTCTAAAGTATGTTACTGCAAATTCGATTTCTCTTGCAAAAGATAAACTCATATTCTCCTCTTCTATAGTGATTTCAGATCTTATATAATGTATAAATTCCTTATAGATTCAAACAGATGATTGTAATAGTGTAAAATAATTGACTTGAATCTACTCTACTCATGAGTGGAAATAATAAACAATCAATGAAATCACGATGCATAAAAGAGAAAGAATTCAGTCACACAACAAAATAATTTTCTAGGGAAATTCGCAGCTAAAAACCCCTGCTATTTGTATATTGCATTAATAAAAAAATATGAGAATATTAAAATGCTTTGCTCAGCCTGAGAAATCTTTGCACTGTCTTTATGTATCTCATTGCTTCCTATACAAGCTCAAGACAATATTTAGACAATTATGTTGCCTTCCAAGGCCTTATTTCCTTGTGTAGTTTCCTAGGGAATTAGCCCATATTTAATTGGGAAATTACACAAATATGAATTGCACAATCCTCATAGGCCTTCCTATGATTCCATGCACCACCTGTACAATTCGGATGATTATACAATTGATAGCACACTTTCCCTAAACTCCAATATTGTTGAGAACTGGAAACAAGAAATTCCAGTTTAATTTGTCCTTGAATTAAACTGAGAATTAAAATCAAATTGTATTCTCATAGCAACTTGTAAATAGTTAATTAAGTTTAATTAACTTAATCAGCTTAGGAATTTCAAGTTGGAAGTCTTTTTGTAATCATGTATATGTTCTCCCTGAGTTTTAGGGGTCCAATATGAGTTTAAATTGAGTTGGAAATTAGATCACTCAATCTATTGAGTTAAGTTCAGTTAAACTAGTTCCAAATTGTTTGTGAAACTAATAGAGAGTTAACAGTTAGTTGGTGCACTAGTGCATCCACAAGTGTCACTCTAGTTAACTGAAAATTCCCTCATCGGTTGGTGCACTAGTCCATCCACAAGTGTCACTCTAGTTAACTGAAAAATCCATCATTAGAAACTAATGCATGTCGATTATGAGAAAGACCCAGTTGAGACTAGAGTACAAAGACAGTGTACTATCATTTGTGTGATTTACTAAGTTGTAAATATCATGCATGCAATCATAGAAATACCCATGTTTGGATTGCGCAGTTTTGGAAGCATGAATTCCCTTTAAATATGGGTTATTCATCCTATGAATTACGCAAGATATTAGGGGCTTGGAGAGTTGTAGGATTGCCTAAGTGTCGGCCAAGAGCTAGCTTGTGAGCTAAGAGAGTTGAGCATACTTGTGCGGAATTGTTCTAGTGAGAAAAAGCTTTGTATCTTCACTCATATTTCTTATATATGCAATACATATAGTGGGGTTTTGAGCTATGGCTTTCCCCAAATACATCTTGTGTTCTGTGCCATTGATTTATCATCTTCTTGTTCATATTTTTTTCATCGATCTATTGTCTTCCATTGGTTGAAAGTAGAAGTAGATTCTTGTCCTTTACTTTAGTAAATTGCATGAGATTTTGAATCTACAAGAAATCATACATGGTATTGGAGCTGAGAAAAGTTTACTATATGATATTTCTAAGTTTTGATTTTTGGGTTATAGGTGAAATTTGAATTTGCAATACACACTTCAGGATCGGTCGATGGCATTCTACTGTTTGCGGCTCAAGTATTCTTTGGAAGGCAGCTCAAATTTTATAGCCTAGACGGACAGAATGGAGGTTGTGCTAGAGGATAATGGCTTGAAGGAATTCATTGATCAAGAAATTCCTAAGCCAGTAGCATCGGATGCACAGAATTTGGTTGAATGTAATAAGTGTGTGGTGAAGCTGAGGTGGATAATCCTTGAGGGAGTTCGAGACAACATTGTCTCGAGTCTCCATGGAAAGGAAACTCCATATGTTATGTGGAAAACATTGATGAACTTGTATCAGAATAATAGTGACCAAAAAAAATTGGCACTGAAGGACAAACTTAGAAAAATAAAAATGGAGAAATGCAAGACAATTTCAAAATACTTGACCAAGTTCACTGAGTGTTGTGATGAACTTGGAAGTGTTGGAATCACGGTTTCCAAGGATGATATGGTGAGTCTTACTCTTATAGGACTCCAAAAGAGTTGGCATAGTTATCAGGACTCTGTCAATGGTCGGAAGAAGTTGTCGGGTTGGGAAAGACTGTGGTCAGCTTTGATGCAGGAGGAATCAGGAGGAACGCCAGGGATATCTCTTCATCAAAGATTGATGATGAAGAGAACTGTGACTTAGCCGATTAAGGAGAAGAAGGGGAAAGGGAAATCTTCGCATTCCAAATGGATTCTTATCATGGAGGTAAGAAGAAAGACATGACAAAATTTAAGTTCTTTCATTGTCATGAGCTAGGCCATTTTGCTACAAATTTTCCACTCAGAAAGTCCAAGAATAAGTCATCAATGATGAGAAGGAGCGGCGGGTGAGGCTTTGGTCTCTCAATTCGAATTGGACTTTTCCATCATTTCATACATGGTGTCATCAATGATGAGAAGTGTATGGTACTTAGACAGTGGAGATTCATTCCACATAACTGGCGACAAAGAGTTATTCAGTGACCGGGATGAGAAAGATCTCCATATGCATATCGAGATGGCTGACAACAGGAAGTATAGTGTTACTACATTGAGCACGATTACTTTTCAGAGGGAGCATGGGGCTCCACTCACCTTGAATAATTTTATGTATGTTCCCGTGTTGAAGAAGAACTTGGTATCCATTGTCATGCTTGAGGATAGAGGCTATGATGTGATCTTCTTGAAAGGAAAGGTGTTATTTCGACACATAACCACGGGACAAGTAAAGAAGATAGGGATTCAAGTGAAGAATCTTTATAAGCTGGAGGTATAGGAGTGTGTTTCTTTGAGCACAAAATAAGAAAGGGTGCAAAGTCGATACATTGGTGAGTTATGGCACAGATGATTAGGTCATTTACATCATGGGGCTTTGAAGATATTGCAGCAAATCTCTACTAGTTTTCCCAAAGGTACGCTTGAGAAACTTGATAGATGCAAGGGATGTAGTTTGGGAAAATACACCAAGATTTCCTTTCACTACAGAGACAGTCGAGCAAAGACTATTATAGAGCGAGTCCATTCAGATGTGTGTGGACCATTCTCGATAGCATCCACATCCAAACATAGGTATTATGTTATATTTTTGATGACTTTTCTCGAAAATGTTGGATTTTTCATCCAAAAAGAGGATCAAACCTTTACAAAGTTTTGTGAGTTTAAAGCATTCATGGAGAAAGAGTCGAGCAAGAAGTTTAAATCTCTACAGAGTGATAATGGTGGTGAGTATGTCTCAAATGAGTTTAAGAACTTTTGTGCAATGGAAGGGATTAAATGGGAGTTGACGGCACCCCATAACCCTCAATAGAATCGTGTGGCCAAGAGGAAGAATAGAAGCATAGAAGGGCCAACAAGGGTCATGTTGCATGATCAGGGCCTACCACTACACTTGTGGGTTGAGGCATGCAACATAGCGGTTTATGTTCAAAATCGTAGCCCACATCATATACTTGAGATGAAGACACCGGAGAAGGCTTATTCCAGCAAGAGGCCAGTTGTTGGTCACTTCAGGATTTTTGGGTCATCAGTATATTTCCATGTGAACAAAGATGCATAGAAGAAGCTTGATCCTACAACAGAGTTGGGGATATTTGTGGGGTACACTAATACACCTCACAACTATCGTGTGTACTTTTTGGCCAGCACAATGACAATGGTTCCTAGGGATTTCAGATTCAATGAGGAGAAGGTCATGCGAGTTTCCCTTGAGAGGGAACTTGAGATACATGCTAATGAGGATATTTTAGCTCCTAAAGTTGAGGAGCCTCAAATTTATGTGGAGTAGCCACATGTAGAGGATCCGAGAGTGGATACATCCACTCAGGCAGAGTCTTCCAGAGAGGGAAGAAAGTGCACCAGAGAGGCTGACAGATTTTTGGATGATGCACGGGAGAATGTGGGAGTACCCACTTCTCAACGTAGGCAAAGGAGCTCACCTGAGAGGTACACTGGATACATGGATCTTATGGGCAAATGTGTTGTGATAGAGCCATCTTTCTTTAAGGAAGTAATGCAGCAGCCAATTTGGGTTGATGCCATGGTGGAGGAGTATGACTACAAAGTTCTTAATAGTGTTTGGGATGTGGTCTCGAGACTGGAGAACAATTCAGTGGTGATCTCCCATTGGCTTTACAAGGTTAATCAAGTTGCAGATGGTAATGTGGAGAAGCATAAAGCTATATTTTTGGCCCGTGGCTTTTCACGGGTAGATGGGATTGACTATGATGAGACCTTTGCTCCTGTTGCAAGGTGCTCGTCAATCAAATATATATTGGCACTATCATCATAGATGGGTTTTAAAATACATTAGATGGATGTGAATATAGCCTTTCTTAATGGCATTATTGAGGAAGAGGTGTACATAGAGAATCTTGAAGGTTTTGAGACCTTTGACCATGAGTCGCATGTGTGCAGGCTCAAGAGAGCATTGTATGGTTTGAAGCAAACACCCTGTGCTTGGTACACTGGGATACATAGCTACTTCACTGGGTTGGGCTTCACAAAGAGTGAATTAGATGTGAACTTGTACCACATAGTGGTGGAAGGTAAATTGTTGGTCATTGTACTTTATGTTGATGATCTCATACTAACGGGTGATGATCAATTGATCAAGCCTTGCAAGGAGGACCTTGCAAGAGAGTTTGAGATGAAGTACATGGGGCTCATGCATTATTTTCTTAGCATGGAGGTATGGTATGGAGATGGGGATTTTTTTGTGTCTTAGGTCAAGTATGCCAATGAGATACTCAAGAGATTCTGCATGGAGAGCAGTAAACCCATGGAAACTCCTCTAGCAGGTAATTGGAGGAAGGAGGATGCTACTTCAAGGGAAGTAGTGGAAGATATTGTTTATAGACAGCTTGTGGGTTCACTCGTTTACTTTGTGAACACACAACCGGATATTTTCTATGTAGTTAACCAGCTTAGTCAAGCGATGGTTAGGTTTACCAAGTTGTATTGGAAGGCAACAAAGCATGTGTTGAGATACCTCAGGGGCACTTCTTAGTATGGATTATGGTACAAATGAACAAAGGGAGTGAAACTTCAAAGCTTCACCGATGCATATTGGGTAGGGAATCCATCCGACAAGAAGAGCACATCAGGAGGGATCTTCAGTATTGGGTCAACGGCAGTTTCTTGGCACAGCAAGAAACATTTATCGGTTGCACTCAATTCGGCAGAGGCAAAGTACATGGTTGTGAGTCAGGAAGCATGTGAGGTGTTGGCTTGGGGGGGCCTGACCCAAGTTCAGCGTTAGTTAACCAAACAAATCCCTACACTATTGGCCCTTTCGGCATTAGCCCGCAGAGCACAGACTGAAGTCTCACCTGAAGTAGCATGGGGGGATGCTAGAACCAAGTTTCTGCACCCTTGAGATGGTTGTGATGTTGGTTTATTCAAACTATACCTGCCTTCATGCAGGTTTCTTATCCCTCTTCTCTACCCTTCAGTACCTTCGCGAAATGGCACAATGGGCTTTCGCGTAGCCCTACCCAGAGGCTAGTATATTTTCACACTGCTAGGGTAGGGAACTGTGATATTTCCCTAACTACGCCAAGTGCCTTACTTATCTTATTAACAGATCTTAGTTAGCTTCACGTAAATGGATGTTCTTAATTGCTTTAACTTAGCCAATACACTTACATACATTCGTGCATCATATAAGCATTATAAGCCAAATTCATACCCAATATAACATATGCATAAACAGGAAATAAAGACGCAGAAATTGTAGAATACTTCTCTTTATTGATAATTCTGAACAATTACAGACTCGGCCCGCCTTGCGCACTCAGCTGTAGGGGTCCGCGCACTCAGCTACATACTTCTAGGCCTCTGCGCACTCAACTGCAGAGCCTCTACCTATGCTACGACCCAAACTTAGACTTCTATTTCATAGCTATCTCTCATACATGTTCGATCTTCATTGATTCCATTATTCATTATGCCTCTAACTACTTAGAGCTTAGCTCTATTTATATAATCCATGGTCCGCGGACCATGGGTAGATCTTTTACAGCTGACATTACATTTCCAAAATAAGGGTGGAAAGCCCTATGACCCTTTAACAACTACGCGCTCTGTGACCACAAAATGCGGAGTCTTTACATTTGGATTATAAAATTGGACCAAAATATGGGCTTTAAGCCCCAATAATACCCTTGGGGGATCCCACGCCTAACAAGCCCCCAATACAAACATCGTGACTCACCCTCGAGTCACTCTGCGGGTCGGAGATCTTAGCGTGAAGGCCTCCCAACTCCATTTGGATCAATGCAACTTCGGCAGTGCACTAAGTTGTCACCTATTGGGATTCTTCCACACGTTGTTCAGTGACTGTTGCCCTGAATCTTCTACTAAGATGTTTGTAGTTGCGTGAGTTTTCCTTCAATGGAGGTTGTGATCACATAAGCCTCGTCTATACATGGTTGTAGGCATGCTTTTAAGACTTCTTCTTTATGTCGAGCGACATCTACATGTTCCTTGAGTGCCTTTTCTTGCTGCATCTATGCAAGCCATTGCGTAAGGGAAACCATCTACGCAGTCCCATTTACCTCGTCATACCTTTGTTGTAGCTCACGCACCTCTGTCTCTAGGCGCTCTACATTCGGGTCTTCCTGTAGGGTGGTTAGGACCTCAATTGACTGTTCGAAAAGCTACATGCAATCTACCACTGCACTGTCAACCGCCTCTATTATTGTTGTAATAGTGGTGGTACGTTGTTCCCTGACTTCTGGTAGAGTTGAAGGCTGCACCTTCAACTGCAATTTTGCGATTTGCAGGTTCATCTCTAGCTGAACCCTGACCATCTCTACTCAAGCGTCGCGCACACCTATGGCTAACTTACAGACAAGCGCTTCCACTAGCTCTTCTACCTAAATGTCCAACTCCAGGACCATCCAGTAGGCTTCCTCCACTCCCTGCATTATCTGCTTATTCTGCTCTACTACTTCATTTCACTGCAAGCCCAACTGCTTGATGTTGATGTGTTGCTCGCTTATTACCTTTAGAGCGTGACTCTCCCTAGCCCGAAGTTTCGCAGTGACTCCATCCTGCAAGAGATAGAGAGTCTCTCGAGGGAGCGCGACTTCCTTGGGTGTCAACATCAGTCTAGTTAGAAGGTCCTGTGTCTTCTTCGAAAATGTTTCGAACACTAAACTTTCTCTCAAAGCCTCAAAGTTCATAAGGTCCATACACACTTGATAGCGCAACAACTGAATTTTCAAAATGTCAAGTGCTTTTCGCTGGATAGCCACTTGTAATTTATAGGGCTTTTTTAATTCAAATTCGACCATTCCCCCCACATTCGCCCATTAATGCTAGATTGGTGACAGATTCTCAAGAATATAACCCATAAATTTCACCTTAAATGCTTCTCGCCCGCTCCATTTGGGCTTAAACCAACCATCAAATCATGAATAGTGACTTTAACAGTCATTTTCCAGCATACCTACTCGCTAGCGCAACTATCTTCACGCAGTTGCGGACCCTGTGATACTTCATTACTACGCATAGTCCTGACATTGCGTAGCTCCCGGGTAGTGTATTTTATAGTCCCGCGCCTCCTTTCAGCTGCTTGGAGCGTTAAGACTATGCCACTTTCATATAGTGACATGGGCGGTGTTATCTCAAAATCAAACCCTGGAAGGCTGCAGACCAGGAAGACTTTAAGTAACTGTTTCAAACCAATCTTTTGACTAAGGCTTAGCCTCCTTAGCCTGAGAGGGCTCTCTCAAAAGGGTTATTGATTTTGACTAATAGTAAGATGGCTAACTCTTGTGGAATAACATTGACAAATATGAATGGAGAAAACAAATTTAGCAACTATCCATTGGGCTTATGGAGTCAACATCATTTCAGTATAACAATCGTATTAACCTTACATAGAAGTCAGGGCATTCAACATTCAACACATTCAGAACATACCAAGAAGATATGGGACCACACAGTCTATGAATGTATACAGGAAGTCAGAGCACATTCAGTGAACTCTGAGTGATTATACATTCATACCACTGCAAATATTAGGAAAAGAATAACACAACATATTCTGAAACATCAAATCCCTCATGAATCCTGAGAAGCAAAGCTAAACTTGTATTCCCAAAAGAGTCTTTACATAAGCCAAATATTAGAGCTTTTCAATAAATTTCCAACCCTTTGTACATTGCTCTTTCTCTTATTTATAGAGCTCTTCTACCTAATTGAGATTAATCTTCTAGCATGAGGTAAATTTGAATTCCCCTTGCTATGATGACACCTATTAACATTTAAAACTAACTAATAAATACAACGGACTGCTAACTAGCAGTTTTAGAGACTTAAGACAATTAGGATTCTATCTCTTCATCATGATTACAACAACCTTATCTAAACATTTAAAACATTCTTTGACACCTAAGAATCCATAAATTCGAACTTGATGAAGCCTCCCACGTGGTCATCTGACTGTTGAAGACAAACCCTAGAAATTAGGGAACATGTTTCCCTGTTTTTAGGTTTAGGATCCCTAAAAATGGCATGTGGGACAGAGCCTTTATCTCCTCATCCATAACACATTTTTCGAAACTGAAGGAGGTTTTGTATTCTAGGATGTCTAGAACAAAAACCTCTCTTGTTTTTTTAAACTACTTCTCCACCTGTCCAGAATCGATCCTTGATGTTCCTAGAAACTAGGAGACTGTCCCTTGCTCTGTTCTGGCTGAAAGATGGGTCTTGGGACAGAGCTCATAACTTCTTCCAAAAACCGTATTTAGAAAAACTGAAGGAGGATTTTTTGAAGAAATCTGTGTTGAACAAAAACCTCTCTTTGATTTTTGAAATACCTTTCCTACTTCCCAGAAGACGTCTTTGAAAAAAAGGTGTTAAATAAGAAAAGTCTGTTTGTGAAAAACTGCACCTACAGCAGTTTCATAGCGCAACTTTGGTCTTTAATTTATCCCAGATCATAATTAATTTGAATAAAATGAAAGAGGTTTTTGTATTGTATAATGTTAGAAAGAAAAACCTCTTTCAGTTTGCAAAATGGAGTTCTCAGCTGCTCAGGAAAGCTTCTGTAAGTTAACTAGTAAAAACAGTTTTTCTGCTAAAACAGGCTGCTACAGGGGTTTCGTAGCGCGCTACGAAAACACTTAGAATGATTTTTTAACTATGAAAACCTTGAAACAAGTTTGAAATGTGGAATGTTAGGTGATTTGGGACCAGTGATGGGCAAGAATGGAGTGTTGACCCTATTTGACCATACCAACAAGACTCTTTTATAGATCTTAGACACGGAAACAACCATGGAAAGAATAGACCAAGACTAACATGAATCCTTTGGAATCAAACTGATGTCAAAACACTGGTGGGCTTTTTAGGACATGGAATGAGGCTAATGAAACTTTATTTGAATATGGACATGAGACTCTAACCCTATGAATTAGACTCTAAAACATAAAAATGACTTCACCATGACTTGACCATGACTAATACAAGAATTGAGAAACCATGTAAGTTGTCCAAATTCTTTAAGGAAGTTTTACAGTGATAACAGTGGCTCCACTAGGGATAGTGTGCCCTTGTGGTACATTAAGAACCTGTAGCTCTAGTGCCGCTATCCATCCTCTATAAGAAAACTTTGAACTTCTGCCCAATTTGCTCCTCAAGCCTTTAATGATTTCTGAACGAAGAATTCCAACTGCACCTACTGAAACAGATGCTCAGTCATCCTACCCTGAGCTTATTTGCACATTCCTACCTACCCTATCAGCTGCAAGCTCCACTTGTAGCTCAAGCAACATGATATTTCCAATAAAGCCAATCAATTTTCCTTTATGATATTGGAGGCTCTTGACTGCATTCGACCTCAAAATAACCATGATAGTGAGATGACCAAATCAACTTATAGTGTACCTGATCTTCATAATGCAAATGAAAATGAAATACTGGTGTGCAAAGCTTTGCCATGTATTCACTTATAGGGTCAAAGAAGACATGATTATTTTGATGATCATCATAACACTCTATATCTTCAAACAACTGATCCTCAACTACACAACATTTATTTGACAAGCTATCCAACTGCTTTTTTGAATCATTCCAACAAATAATGGAATTTTCCTCATTATTATCATCATTCTTTGGTGTAAGCTACTGCAAGAAATTACAAAAATGAACAATCTTTTCCTCTGCCTGAGGGTCATAAAAAATTTCTTCCAACATTTCTTCTTGGTGTTTGTAATCATGTTCATTTTGATAATGATCCGAAGACTGACAAGTCTGCTACATCTCTACATCAATATTAGAGGATTGAACATGGTTTTCATAAGTAAACCCCTGCTGATCTTCATGCTGCATTTCATGAGATGTTATACTTTCTTCTTGGTGTTGAAATGCATTGTTATGGAGAGCCTCTAAAATTTCTTCATCCATAAATTCATCATCACCATAACAATCCTCCAAGTACTGAATAAGACTTAAAAAATGTCTACAACAATCTTTGAGCAACAATAAGGAGGGATGACACTCTTTATACATGTCATAGGATGCATCATGGAAATTAGCAAGAGAATATAATGAACCATTTTCCAAGCTTTTATACCAAGACCATGCTTTTCCTTCTAAAGTGGTCATAAACATTCTCATGAGACAATCCTTAGGGAAGTGAACCTTAAGAATGCGTACATGCATATGAAACCTAACCAAATGAAGAGCAACATTGTCTTTCTTTTCATCTTTGAATATTGGAAGATCCTCTAACCAATCAACCTTTGGCATAGGATTTGGAAAACCAGGGATATGAGACCGATTCATAGGAGCATACCTGGCATTCATTCTTGTAGTGGAACTCATCTTGAAACTTCATCAAGCTACTGATCTTCTAGCAGTGGAGTCACCTTCCAATTTGTTATTTGATGTGTGGAGTCGCCAAGGTAGATTTGCAGCCTCGAAAAGATGTCTGAGCTCCTGCTACCTTCAGAAGTTCAGCCTTTTGATTTCGGGAAAGAATAAGCTTCAGACTCCCAGCAGACGCACCAAAATGTTATCTCAAAATCAAACCCTGGAAGGCTGCAGACCAGGAAGACTTCAAGTAACTGTTTCAAACCATCTTTTGACTAAGGCTTACCCTCCTTAGCCTGAGAGGGCTCTCTCAAAAGGGTTATTGATTTTGACTAATAGTAAGATGGCTAACTCTTGTGGAATAACATTGACAAATATGAATGGAGGAAACAAATTTAGCAACTATCCATTGGGCTTATGGAGTCAACATCATTTCAGTATAACAATCGTATTAACCTTACATAGAAGTCAAGGCATTCAACATTCAACACATTCAGAACATACCAAGAAGATATGGGACCACACAGTCTATGAATGTATACAGGAAGTCAGAGCACATTCAATGAATTCTGAGTGATTATACATTCATACCACTGCAAATATTAGGAAAAGAATAACACAACATATTCTAAAACATCAAATCCCTCATGAATCCTGAGAAGCAAAGCTAAACTTGTATTCCTAAAAGAGTCTTTACATAAGCCAAATATCAGAGCTTTTCAATAAATTTCCAACCCTTTGTACATTGCTCTTTCTCTTATTTATATAGCTCTTCTACCTGATTGAGATTACTCTTCTAGCATGAGGTAAAGTCGAATTCCCCTTGCTATGATGACACCTATTAAAATTTAAAACTAACTAATAAATACAACTGACTGCTAACTAGCAGTTTTAGAGACTTAGGACAATTAGGATTCTATCTCTTCATCATGATTACAACAACCTTATCTAAACATTTAAAACATTCTTTGACACCTAAGAATCCATGAAGTCGAACTTGATGAAGCCTACCACATGGTCATCTGACTGTTGAAGACAAACCCTAGAAATTAGGGAACATGTTTCCCTGTTTTTAGGTTTAGGATCCCTAAAAATGGCACGTGGGACAGAGCCTTTATCTCCTCATCCATGACACATTTTTCGAAACTGAAGGAGGTCTTTGTAGTACAGGATGTCTAGAACAAAAACCTCTCTTGGTTTTTTAAACTACTTCTCCACCTGTCCAGAATCGATCCTTGATGTTCCTAGAAACTAGGAGACTATCCCTTGCTCTGTTCCGGCTGAAAGATGGGTCTTGGGACAGAGCTCATAACTTCTTCCAAAAACCGTATTTAGAAAAACTGAAGGAGGCTTTTTTGAATCAATTTGTGCTGAACAAAAACCTCTCTTTTATTTTTGAAATACCTTTCCTACTGCCCAGAATACGTCTTTGAAAAACAGGTGTTAAACAGGAAAAGTCTGTTTGTGAAAAACTGCACCTACAACAGTTTCGTAGCGCAACTTTGGTCTTTAATTTCTCCCAGATAATAATGAATTTGAATAAAATGAAAGAGGTTTTTGTAGGGAAAACTTTTAGGAAGAAAAACCTCTTTCAGTTTGCAAAATGGAGTTCTCAGCTGCTCAGGAAAGCTTCTGTAAGTTAACTAGTAAAAACAGTTTTTCTGCTAAAACAG
>APFE031668432.1:102549-117078 GCA_000404065.3 Pinus taeda
TAAATTACATGTTTTTTTATTGAATATTCACCTACATTCTATATGTATGACTTTTCAAACTAGAATAGTCATCTATAATACTATAAATAGGCACAATATTTCAATCCTTGAAAAATACCTTGTAGGAAACAATAAAAATAATGACCCGTGTTCATATTTTCATCTCTGTGTGCAAGTGAAAAGCTTTAGTTGTGCCATCCCTTCCCCACAATAAGTGCATCAATCACAATTTGCATGAAAAGGTGCACATTTATGTGGAATAGAAGAACCCAAAATAGCAACTTTGAATAGGGGAACAAGATAATGCTTACAACGATCTTGTATAAGTTACATAGATAAGTAGAACAATGGTTATGTGAGACAAAACAACACATGTAGACTATTTTATATAAGTTGGTTTTTGGTTTATGGGAAGAAAGTTGTGAATCCTCAAAAAATCAATAAGGGAGAACTCAATAAAAAAAAATATCCGTAGTGGCAAATTAAGAGGCCATTTCAGGCACAATAAGATGCTTGCAATGTTGGATGGGGGGCACTAATGGCCAAGTATGAAGAAAAAGGTGAGCGAGTTTGTGGAGTGATGGCCAGGTATGAAGAAAAAGGTGAGCAAGTTTGTGGAATGGTGCAGGATATACCAAATGGAAAAAAGGACAAAAACAAAAAACACGACTGCATACGTTGTTATTCGTATTGAAGATGTAATGGGAGAATATGTCAATGGATTTTATGCATACACTATCAAATATAATGCAAATTCGATGTTGTAGTGGTTGATAAGATTTCAAAAATGACAAACTTTTCCCTTGAACAAAATGCAAAGATGTGTGCTATTATGTGGAATTATTGTTTAGAGAGTGTGAAGCGATGGATTATTAAAGATAATCACCTCAAATAGGAGCACAAAATTTTTGAGTTAGATGATGTGGAAAAAGGTCAAATGGAGACTAAAATTTTGTTCAATATATTTCATTATACAATTGGAAATAGAGGTGGTGAAATGGATTATGGAATCTTCTAAGATGTTTTAGCTAAAAATAAGTCGAAGTAATGGGATTAAGGTTAGTGCAGGGACAATTTTCATACAACAATTTAGCAAAATAGGCAACAAATTTTTCTACATTCAAGATATTGTTAAACTTACTAGATTTCTTTGTGAATGTGAAGAACATCGATGATATAGTGGTTTTTGAAAACAAATGGAGCAGATAGTTGTGGCGGTCCAAACAAGGTTGGAGGAGAATAGAGTGATGTGCATGGATAACATCGATGTGAGCAAGTGATTTAAGCCACTTGACATTGGAAACTAAGTAATGTTGTATTTGAGAAAAGACTGTTATCCCAGTGGCACATATAGCAAGCTCAAATTAAGGAAGATTGGACCAAGTAAAATTGGAGAAAGTCTAGCAACAATCTATCATGCATCTAAGGTGGAATTTCTAGAGTTTGGCAATTCATCAAAATTCAACTTTGCCAGGCTTGTATGAATACAAAGGAAAAATTATTGCATATGATGATGATGAGGAATTGTTGAAACAAATTGGAGGAAGCATGAGTTGAGAAAGAAGCCAAAAGAGATTGAGTGAATTTTGGTGGTGAAAACATGTAGGACAAGGGATATTATGTACTAGCAAAGGATTTTTCACCCAGAGTAGGAGATTAAAGCCGGTAGGAAGAAGATAGAACTAGAGCTTCTTACTCAAAGGCTTTTACTAACTAAAGGATTAGAACTATAGGCATTATAGAACTCAAAGGATTCTCATAAAAGACATTCACTGAGAAACTAGAAATACCACTCAAAAATATTCGTTATAATGGCTCAAAATCCATCCTGATCAATTCTTGAGAAACAATATAGGTGTTGTTCAAGTAGACACAGTAGGATCAACCTGAATGCCACTCCACATCACATAGAAAACAACCCGCTACTATCCCTTACTATGCTCTAACATAAGTTGATGCAAGTGCATCTATAATTATTTGTGTGAGCACAAGAAGTGGTCACAAGGATAAGTTAAACCAAGGCAAGAAGAAAGCATGGAGACATTACAAAGAGAAACAGTGCCTAAATGGCATCATTGTATGTGTAGACATAATGTAGTGAAGAGGAAAGTGTGAGATACACAATTTGAAGGAAGCACACTAGAAATGTACACAAGGCACATTAGGGAGATGCCAAACCTCAATAAAGGACGTGCACTTCAAGTTGAGTTAAATGGTGAAAGCACAAGGAAGACAATAACATGTGAACAACACACATTAGAGAAGGAACATAGATCATTAGTAAAGCATATGGTCAAAAATCCCACTACATTATAGAGTTCATTAAGTGGTAGGCTAGCTAAAATTAAAAATAGCATCACTAGTTCCAAGGGTCGATGAGATGTGTACATTGAGAAAGAAGTGAAATTAGCCCAACACTTTCACATTGATTGGTTTTGAATGTGTGGAGTAATAGTTGTTTATATAAAAATATTTGTGTTGTTAGTTAGCAGAAGAAGTGCTCTCAAGAATAAGTCAAACTGGAGACAAGATAAAGAAAAACAATGCATGCATTATATCATTGTATGTGCAAACGCGATGTAGTGAAGAGCGCAATGTGAGAAATATGCACAATTTTGAAGGAAGAACAATTGAAATACACAAGGCACATTGAGTAGATGTCAAATCTCAATAAAATAAGAGCGCTTGGAGTTGAATTAGATGGTGCAAGCACAAGATAGACAACAATGTGTAAAAACGACACAGATTAGATAAAAAGGGGAGCGTGAAGGTTGAATAATGAAATGCAAGGAATGAGGAGACAAAAGAACACAAAGAAACTGAAATGTAAAGAGACATAAGTGTAAATTATTAGTAAAGCACATAACCAAAAATTCCATTACACGCTATAGAGACCATTAAGTGATGGGTTAGCCAAAAGCCAAAAAGAGTGTCAATGGCTCCAAGAGCCAATGAAATGTGTACCTTGGGAAACTAATTGATTAGAAATGAAATTGTCCCAACACTTTCACATGGTTGGTTGTGAATGTGTGAAATAATAGTTGTTTGTATACAAATATTTATGTTGTTGTTAGTTTGCATTAACATTATCATAATGTAATTGTGAATATCTCTAATGTGTACCTTGGGAAACTAATTGATTAGAAATGAAATTGTCCCAACACTTTCACTTTCACATGGTTGGTTGTGAATGTGTGAAATAATAGTTATTTGTATACAAGTATTATGTTGTTGTTTGCATTAACACTATCATAATGTAATTGTTAATATCTCTAGCACTATTATCATAATGTAATTGTGAATATCTCTAACACTATCATTATCATTGTGTCATTGTTAACCTCTTTAGCACTATGATTATTTCATTATTAACCTCTCTAACACTATCATTATCATTGTGTCATTGTTAACCTCTTTAGCACTATGATTATTTCATTATTAACCTCTCAATCATCTGGTATAAGATTTGGTCGAAAACACCTTTGGTCGAAAAAATTTGCTCCTCTCAAAACCCTTCATTCACTTCCAAAGTCGAGAGTGAAAGTTACTATTTCTCTCACAGTCCTTCATTTCCTTCCAAAGTCCAAATTGAAAATTACTATTTCTCTACTTTAATGATATTGGCAATATTTCTGCATGACTCATGGATTGCATTCCAATAATCTTTCAAGGATACCATTAAACAAATCAAGAACCGTAGGTTATAGTAGATAGTTTACTAATGATTATTAAATTGTACTTTTTGTTTTGATACTTTTACTTTCAAATCAATTTCTTGACTGATGTGATTTAGGAGTTTGAAATCAATTTTCAAATTTATGTACTCCCAGGAGTTGGAAATCAATTTTTAAATTTATATACTCCCAGGTAAAACAACCATCTAAAGGAGGCGTTAAAAAGTAAAACATGAGATGAAATGTCTTATACGTTACTTGAATCAACTACAAATCTAATCAACCAATCAATATGGATGTTAGATGCTCCATTAACATGTTATAATGGATGTGTCAATGGTAATTACTATCTATAGTTAGTGCATAAGATTATTAAGAGGCAAAATCTAGACAAAATCTAGACATACTTAAGAGGTAGTAAACGTTGAAGACGTCTCTTCGTACATACACTGAGGAGATTAATACAATTTTCCACGTCATTTACCATGAATGTTTGAGTGTATAATTGGTTTGTCTTCTCAATAGTTTATTCTAGATTCACATAGATAACAAAAGATTTAAAATCCAATAGTATTTTATTATGTAGTAAGGATATCTATAAGAAGCCTATGAATCCAAATAAGTCAGCTTCTAGAATTTGAAGACCTAAGTTAGTAAATAAACAAAGATTTGATCTCGAATAAGGTACTTAAATAATATTCCTTTAGTCCTTTAGTTTCGAAGTAAAGAGAGTTCTCAGTCTTCCTAGCTTTCAATTTTCATTAATCTAGTTTACTGAGGTCTTCTCCAAGGCCAATAATCCTATGAATCTAGAAATTAGACCTAATGTTCTTGTCAGAGATCTCTCAATATTCCCAGCTTTCAGTTTTCTTTAACCTGGTTTACTGAGGTCTTCTCCAAGGCCTAAAATCCCATTATTCTAGAAATTAGACACGTTGTTCTTGTATGCAAGATATCCTCTTCCATCGTATTGGATAGATAATGATGTTAGGATTGACAGTGCTTTGTCTACACATCTCTTCAAGCGTTGTGGATGATTATCTCTCTTCGTTTCCGATTGCTGCGGATTGATGGATGAACTTACTTTGGTCTCATTCCTTGCAGGATTCTAACAGGGTAGTAGCCTATAAAAGGGACTACAAATTTGAAGATAAAATTTATAAACTATTTTGAAAACAAGTACACGTTGGGGTTTAACAAGAGCCAAGTTGTCCGTGATACTTGCTTGCTAAGTAAACTACAATTTGCTTCGTGGGAGAGTTTAAACAGCTGGTAAATTAATGAAACTAAAAGCCTGGGCATCAACCACAACCACTTTACAGACTAAAATGTATCGTCGAATGTGTGTACCCAAGGGATCTAATTCTATCTAGATAAACACAATATCTTGATTTGGGTAAAATATAAAATGATTCCAAATTGACAAACAGATATGGGGACCAATATATTGCAACCTCAAACTTTGAAATCAACAATTTACCCCAAAATAGTGACCTCTACGAACTTCAGAGTGGAGTGTTACTACCTTAGCCAACTATAGTGATTCTAGTAATGCCTAACGGCAATAACAATTAGACCCTATTAAAATATTACTATGTTAATGAGGAGTTGCGGTTCACAACTCCCCATAGATCAAACATAAGTAAAACTATCACAAAAAAAGGCCCCTGCTAAAGAATCTTGAAAACCTCAATGCCAGGAATTTGATTAACCTTCCTTTGAATTTTAATCCAGAATTGAAACATGCATAAATGGTTTTAACTGAAACCTGATGTAGACAGTAGCATATGCCATATATGGGAGGATTTAAACATTGAAGCGAAATTGAACCTTGTCGACCTTCCCTTGCAGTCTACTACATACACGATTGAAACATGCATACAGGTGTTTAACTCAAACCTCGTATTATTGGTTTAAATAATTTTGAACGTTATCACTTCCTTTGATCTACAATGTCGCTAGAACAAGAGTTAATTTACATAAGTGATCTCAATCTGACTCAAATTTCATCTATTTATTTGTAATGAAAATATACCTAAATGATAAAATTTGAAACATCAGATACTTAAAGTAATGTCTGCATGAGCCAAATACATTGTTGAAAAACAAACTCTTGGTAATATATCTTTTTGAATCCGTTCTTATAGTCCCATATCAGCTCTCGAAAGCTAGTTCTCAATCGTAAATGTATAGAATTCAAAAGAATAAAAATTGGGGACTTTTAGCAATAAGGATCAAAATTAACTGAAATAATTGTTCATGGAAACAATTTAAATATAATGCTCTTTTAATTTGTAAAGATGGATCATAGAGAATATTCAATTCAAGTTTGATCTCAACTTTAGGTCATTGTTGAACAAGTATGCCTCTTCTCTTTACCCTCCTCAATAGTCACAAAACATACATCAGGAAGCAGTCTGTTCAGAAGCTGCTACAGCCGCATATTTTTGAAGAGGCACTGGGACTGCATATTGTTGTGGTGTCTGTCCTGGACTCCGACTTACAGAAACCGAATTTGCACCTGTTAGTGTCAATCATTAGAAAGAATTTGTCAAAAATTAAAATATTGTATAAAAAGTTTACATCATTTTCATCTACTAAAAAGCCCACTGGTTTGAATTTTTTTTTAACATTTGACATAAAACTGGGAGTATAATATACCCGAAGACTGACCAGGGTTTTGTGCTGATGCCACACCCCCATACTGTGATGAAGCATTTGTTGTTGCTACCAATCCTGCACTGCTATACTGAACAATATGTGGACCCTGCATATATCCCGGTGAGGCAGGATAGCCAGATGTACCTTGTGTTACTTGTGCATGAGGATACATTGTTGCTGCTGGACCAGCATATAGTTGTGGAAACTGGGGTGCTGCATACGGATTATAATATCCCTGCAACAAAGCAAGTAGACATAGACATATAAGACACGAACAAGTGAATTGAGACAAGGCAACAAGTGAATTGAGACAAGGCATCTTCTCTCCCGCCCCTTATTACAACCCTAAAAGTTGGCATATAAATACATGGCTTTTAGTAGTATCTCTGCTTGAATGAAAAGGGAACAATGACCTCTAAAATATACAAAATCTAAAATGAACTCATTGGTACTGCATGCAGAATATAAACCAAAACCATAAATATAGTCACAATCACAAAAGTACAGTCACAAAAACAAAAGTACAGTCACAAAAACACGGTGGTTTTTATTATTGATAATACCTGTGCAAAATTGAAATCTGGAGGATATGCTGGAAACCTGCAAATACACGGTAATTAACTATTTAGAGAAATATATATATAATCACGTTAGGTAAGAAACTAATCTCATCGAGAGTGTTTATGAGGATTGTCATTCCACAAGCTATCATATCCAAAAACCATATAATTGTGCCTCAACCTTTCTAATGCACATGATCAAAGTCCTCGAAAGACGAAATTAGAATTGCATGTTTAGACTCACCCAAATGGAGAATATGGATAGCCTTGTTGATAAGGGTAGGGACCAGGTTGTGGAAATGCCAAGCCACCATTATAAGCAGGTACTCCAGCTTGAGAGCCTCCCTGAAAGTGAGGACTTGGTCTGAAACGGTTGCCTACATGAACCAACAAGGAAGTAAGAAGACAACAAGGTGTTATTAGTATGAAAAATATAAAATAATCTGACATAGAAGGATGTGATGCTTCTAATTGGTTGAGTGACAGCTACATACCCCAACACAAACCACAACCCACGCAACACTACCTGGTCATACTTTTCAAACTCCAAATTCAATATGATACAATCTGACATAAAGGGATTTGTTGCTTCTGACTGGTAAGGCAGCAGCTACATACCTAACACAAACCAGAATCAAAACATCCGAGGCATCCCTACCTAGTGATATTTGTCCAACTCCCAATACATCGATATAATTTTTTTCCCTCCTAGAAGTCACAAATATTGCATGGGCAATGAAGCACATTTCATTGCTTATGAATACTGACATCTGTTAGCTGTAACACTGCAGAATAAGCAATCTATACTTCTAAAACCCAAACTCAGATGTCATGGAGAACAGGTTGGATAAACCATAGATGGTCTTTCAGGACAGACAAGGTCCTAATGTTGTGTTTCAGCTCAGAAGATGGCATTTCAGTTTACCTGTAGAAACAAGTACTGCAACAGCAGTCTCTCCAGCCGAGGGCTAATTGGCAACTGCCACCTGATTCAGCCAACATAAGTTAGCACGCAAACTCGTGCTGAATAACAGGCGACTGTATAACCTTGAACTCGTATAAATCTCTATTTATAACACCTTCAAGCTATCTCTTCAATGACCCAATGTAAAGTGCCCTGTACATAACTTTCAAGTACCCAAACTACACAAAGATAAATGAATAATACAACTATCTTTTTCCATATAAACTTCCCAATATCAATCCACAAGTAGCTAACATTAATAGTATATGTAACTCCAAGACTAATTTTTCTGCATCAGAAAGCACATTTGTTCTTTTGAAAGCAATAAACAAAGTTCAAAAAATCTCATTTGATCTGATTAGAATTAATTCAAATCAAGATTTTCACTGAATGTTATATGTGGTTACCAGCCACTATTGCAGCTGGCAGTCAATACCGCCCTCCATCCAGAAAACTGGGTAAAGTTGGGAATCCACAGGGTGCTGGCAAGGTACCCACTTCTTCATTCTGAATGCCTAAGTGCAAGGAGTGAGGGAAATTTATTTTTCCAGAATTTATAAAAAAATTCAATTCTAATCGAGATTTGTGTTTTTTAGCAAAACGGCAAGAGGGCCTTCCAAGAAAGACAATCTTTGCTTGTAAATTTGAATGTGGGGGGATGTCTTTCACTGTAATAGGGAAAGGAAAAAAATATCAATCCTCATGGACACGCATCACAAAGAGCATCCATCAATTTATTGTATTTCATGACCACAGATTCAAAGATCTGAATCTGAGATTTGCAATCGAAACCTCATGTCACTAATCATCAAATTTTAACAATGGGCCAGACATCCATTGTCACTAACAAAACACACAGTTGCCTGACATCCAATATCTATGACCCATCTATGCATAAATCCCATGTTCCATCTATCTGTACCATCTAGCATTTGTGTGTAAACCTAGCTTGTTTGCCCAATGGATAAGGTCCTAGTTTCTATTATCTGGTATGTGACTTAGTGAGTTATGCTTCATATGGATGTTAAGGATGTCAAAACAACATTGTAATGTAACTTATCACCATCCATGATCATTAGCCCTTTCAGCCAGTAATCAAACCAATCTTGCAAAAACCAAAATAAAAGAAGGGCTAAATAAATGAAAGGCCTACTGTGCTGAGGAGGAGAAGGCCGACTCCTGCTGGCACCCAATGAAGCAAGATTGCAATTAGCCCGTCTGCCATCGATGACCGGCGATGGATCTGCGCATGCCCTCTTTGCAGCCTCCCGGTCCCGGAATGTCACCTGCAGAGATGCATGTAATCAGAAAAGCAAATCCCCAACACAAAAGAAAAGCCAGCACAGAAGCCATAAATCTAACACCAACCCTACATATCATGACCTAAAAAATCATTCACATACATACATATACATATATATGTATGTATAAGTGCACACTGTGTGTTAAAAGTGCATATACCCAGAGATATATACAGACACATAGAGACAGACGTGTATCTATTAATGCATATACAAACAAGATCATCCAAAAAAAAAAGGGTAAGCAGAGAATAGAAAGACTTACAAAACCATAGCCCTTAGACCTCCCTGTATTCTTGTCCATGATGACCACAGCCTCCTGTATTTCCCCAAACTGTTCAAAGTATTTCTTCATGGTCTCCCTCTTAGTCTCCCATGCAAGCCCACCCACAAAGATCTTGGTATAAGTTGTATCCCCCTGCTGCTGCTGCTGGTTCTGATTAACCACGGCGGTGTTGTTACTGTTGGTGGTGGCGGCGGTGGCGGCGGCAGACTTACCTCCACCACCCAAGCCAACAGGCTGAGCAGACTGTTGCTGCTGCTGTGCCATGGCCCTGGATTGATTTCTTGATTCCCGGCCTTCCTCGCCCCTCCACAAACTAAATCTGAACGAATCCGGAACGCGGCCCACTCTCAAAAACACGCCAGACCACCGGATGCCCCCGTGATTCTTCTTCCAGCGATGCCCTTCTTGGCTCTCATTCGCCTCATTCTCGGTTCGATTCCCCTTAGCACCACCCCAACTGAAAAATATAAAATATATCTACCTGATCACTAATGCAACCACAATCAATGGAACAAGAACCAGAATCTCCCGGGCTTCTCCCCGCGATTCGATTCGCGGGCTCCTTGCTCTCCTATTGCCTGCGATCAACGCAGAGCTCATATAAATCAATCCCCTCGAAACATATACTCACACATATATATATATATATATATATATATCAATCCCCTCGAAACATATACACACACTCAGACAGACACACACACACACAGACGGCTTTCACCACAAACACATACACACAACACGACACCTTCCCCCACCCACAACTCTATTCCTCCGACCCAAAATACAAAATAAATAAACTCCCTGCAGATTTACCGTAGCCAAAGGCCACACAGTACGCTAACTTCCCCCTCTGCTCCCCCTGATCGCACGGCTACGTCCTGCCCCTAGATTTCCGGCGCCATGCACAGCCGTGGGATCGAAGAAAACCGCGTGGGGGCTTTCCGCGTGGGGACGCCTCCGTGCTGGTTCCAGGCCACCCAGGCCCATTCTAATATTTAAATATTACTAATAATTATTATATTCATGTTCTTAGGCTCGGGAACATGCGCCCCCCCTCTCGCTCCCCCACTTCGGTTGTTAAGCGTTGAATCGCAGATGAAAACAGCAAAGCAACAGAAAGAAAGAAAAAGGTCAAAGAAAACCAACTCTGAATACCGTTGCTTTGGACGATGGAGGAATACGAGGAGCAGATCCCTGTCCAGATGGATAACTATAACTATAGATGGATATACGAGATATACAATGTGTATATGCTTTTCATTGTTCCAGCATGCGCTGCGCGGCAGACCAAAGACCAAAGTCGTCACAGACTCCAGTCGTCGCGAACAAATACACAGAAAAAGAGGCAGCAGAAGCAGGAAATTCACCACCATGCATGCAATAAATAAAGAAGACCAAAGGAAATTACTCACTCACATTTATTTTTGTAATAATAGCATTTATTTTAATATTATTAATTCTAAAACCATATATGTATTGTGTTCTGTTAATTGGTTTTTGTTGAGAGTAGTTTTTCATTTTTATATTTTTCACAAATTTCAAATTGATTTTTTTATTTATTTATTTCTTGGAATTTTAATAATTATGATTTTTTTTAAATAATTTGAAATTTATAGTCAAAATTTTAATTGATAAAATGGGATTATAATTTTTAATAAATTTATATTAAATTTATCATGTGAAATGTATAATAGTTTGTGAGTGATAGAGTGTTATGTTAGGATTTTTTTTCGTCTAAAAGTTATTGATATAAAAGTTATTCTTTCAAATTTGGTGGATACAAAAAATTCACCCATGTTAAAGGTTAGGTGTGATTTTTATAACTTAGGCAATCTTACGTCACGTTTAAAGATTTTATCTATGTTCACGTTTAAAGATTTTATATATGTTCACGTCACAGTTTCTTAAAATATCTTTGATATTCAACTTAAACACCGTTGTGTCACATTTAAACATCATCCATGCATGTCCAAGGCCACATTTTTTTAGAGATTTTATATATGCTCATGTCACAGTTTCTTAAAATATCCTTGATATCCAACTTAAACACCCTTGTGTCACATTTAAACATAATCCATGGATGCCCAAGGCCACATTTTTTTAAAGATCATTGATACCCCTAGATTACAAAGTCTTAACCAAAACATATTTACTCATGTTAAGAGTTAGTATGTTGTGAGATTTCCAAAATAGCACATGTTGTTAGAGATTTCCAGAATAACATTATGTAATATGTAGTATGAGTGATGCGAGTTCCAATAGTAACTCCAATCACTCAAAATTAATATGTTTTTTATAACTTATATATCTTTGAATCAAAATTAATGTATTTTTTATAACTTATATATCTTTAAATCATAATTTAAAAATTGCAAAAAATATATATATATATATTATCACATTAAAATGTTTGTATGTTTTTTATTAAACTTCTACATAAGTTGAGTCATATTTAAAAAATCCATCCATACCCAATATCACAATTTCTTAAAAAGATCTTTGGAAACCCAACTAAACACTTTTGATATCCAATACATGCCCAGTCACAAGTCCTTTAAAAAATCTTTGATAACCGCCTCGGTTAAGATAGCTTAGCAAAAGAACAAAATCACACAGACAAAATATATATACATATAATATTTATATTTATATTAAACTAGTATGAACTTGAAATAAATAAAATATTGTTTTCTTCTATGTTATAATGGATATGATGAAGAAAGCGATTGATTTTTTCAAATCTTTCGAATATACGACATTTAATTATTTATATTATTAATTTTGTATTTTATAATAAATCTAAATATATTAGATTAATCTAATATTTTAATTTAAATGTTGTTTTTTTATTGAATATATTAAATATTATTTATTCTTATAAGATATGATATTAATGTTAATATTAATGTTTGTTTATATTTTATTAGGTGTAGAGTAGATGTTGTTTTGTTAAGGTATTCAGTGATGTGTGTTTCGTTATGTAAATGTTACTAGTTCAAA
Organism: Pinus taeda; assembly: GCA_000404065.3. NCBI lineage: Eukaryota > Viridiplantae > Streptophyta > Pinopsida > Pinales > Pinaceae > Pinus > Pinus taeda. The sequence continues at coordinate 114,999 of APFE031668432.1, forward strand.
ACTCTGTGGGCAAAAAATCTAGTGATGCTAAGAGCCAATGTGATCCTTAAGTGATTTTGAGAACTTAGATACCTCTAAATCACAACTACTAAAACCACAAGTTAAGGGTGTCACTCATCTCATACTTACATAACCTAGTAAACAAACGAAAAATTGTGTATACACATTTTTTAATGTTAATATTTAATATTTGTTTATATGTTAATATTTAATATTTAATATTTGTGTACCCAGATGCGGGTGTTAATTAGAACATTAATGGGGATTAGACTGGTAGGCGGCGAGAGGACGAGCCATCTGGCCGTAAGCGCTCCCTCCCAAGCCAGCTTGAGTCGAATTCATGGCCGCCTGCAAGTGGCATTTAATGGATGCTTGGGCCGAGAGCTGCTCATTATTTGCGAAGATATGGACTCCTCTCCTCCCCTGCTCCATTGTAATTGTCCGCCCCAAGCTGCTAAACCTTATTCATGCACAGTAACTGGGAGTCGTTGTTGGTTAGTGAGTTGTGTTGACCTTGGCAATGGGCATCACTACTCTCATTCCAAACTTTGCAATTTGACCTCATCCCAGCCTTCCCCTATTCACCCTCTGCTCAATTCCTCAGCCATCTCCTCCACTGAAAACTCAACCTGGCATTCTGCCATGGCTCATATCCGCCATCATATGAGAAGCCGAAGAGGTAGAAATCGAGGTGGTAGCGTTCGCCCTCCGGAGACGTCAAGCCCTGATTCCGTCTCCCCTTCCCCTTCCCCTGAAATTCCTCACCCTCATAGCTCGGTCTCAGGCAGGTACACTAATACCCGCAGTGGTCGGGGTCGTGCACAGTTTCTAGGAGTCTGCCGAAGAGATGTCACGGTCCACACTGCCAATTTCCCTTTGCCCCCTCACCTAGCTCCCCACTCAACCCAATTCCACTTCTGCGGCTTCCTAAACAAACCGATTATTACTACCACCATTACCATTGTTTTCTCTAAAGAAATTGAGCCACAGGATGCCCCGTTGGGAAGCACTGGAGCACAACATCAGGAGGCACGCAGGCTCAGGAATGAATGTGATTCTGGTAAGCAAGCTATGGACAAGGAAATGGATCCTCTGCATGGCAAGGCCCTGGGTGGCGGTCTGCATACAACAGGTGAAAGTTCTAGAGACACGCGTCCCCCAGGTGGCAGCACGATCGCCGCGTCAGGTTTGCATGCAGCTGTTAGCATCTCTAGTGGCGTTCAAGCTGCTCGTGGACCACACAGCAGCGTGTCGGAGGAGGAATATGACTAGAATCGGTATGCATGCCACATCGAAGAGGAGCCCGCCCCGGACGGGCTCAAATGACGACGCATGGCAGCGAAGTGCCACTCATATGCCAGTTGAGGTCTCCTTTGTTGACTGGCTCTTTTCTGTTATGACTGTTCTGTTGGAACTTCTCTGGGTTTATGATTATTCTGATAGAATCTCTCTTGTTTTGTTATTTCATGTTTTAAAGACAGATATCCCACATCTAAGTATTTTTGACTTTGCGGACTGGTTTCCCCATCAATGGGATAGTCAATTTTTTTTCTAATAGACAATATTCAGCACTGCTGAGGCCCGTACCTCCTTGTAATATTATTTTGTTACATATTAATAGATTAACTTTACTTAGAAAAAAAATATTTAATAATTTTATCTATGTATTAAGCCATGTCCATTTTTTAAAATGAATTTTTAAATCATTTAATTTTATGTTATGTATTTTTTAATTTAAATGATTAAAATTAACATCCTTAAAATTGGGATGGAGTTAATGTTATATTAAATTATTTAAGATGTTATATACATAATACATATATAATATATTTTATTTGTTATTGTCATCCAATATCTCACTTGAGCATCACCCTTAATACCTAGTTATAAAGCAATTATTTGTTTATTGTTCTCTCATATCACTTGCGATCTCCCTCATACCTGGTTAGAAAGCATCTGGGTGCTCTCACCACAATAAAGTGAATTAATAAAGGAATAATTCATTTTACTCATAAATATATATTTTTCTAAATAAAAAATTACTTTAATTTAATTATTTCAAATTTTCACAATTTAAATT
>APFE031668432.1:141466-165688 GCA_000404065.3 Pinus taeda
TGAAAATGAATGGCAAGTTGAGCATGATGTGGAGGTTTTAGATTAAAACGTATTTTACGGGTAAAAATGCGAAATACGAGCATACGGGCGTCAAATTTAACCCCTGGTGACAACATTAAATTGGTGTTTCCCTCCTAAAAATTGTAAATATGTACATATTATATCCTTCAAATTTAATTCTATTCAAAATAATTTATTTAAATTTTACATTTACAATTAGACAATTTTAAGAATTCTTATAATGATATTAATTTTATAATTAAAAACCACAATCATGTTTTGTCCTTATATATATATTATATATTATATTACATATTTATAAGTTGAATTTAAAAAATAATAAATAAAATAAAGAATGAAAAAAATGAGTGGTTTAAAAAAAATAGAAAATATTATTAGAGAGGAAGTGGCTTCCATATTTTATATGTAGGGGTGGTGAATGATGACAAAACATTTACAAACTCGAGACAAAATAGATAAGTTGATGGTGATTTTCAATATAGTATAAGAGGATTATTAAATATAGTATAAAAAATTAGGGTTATTTGTTTTATTTCCCATATGGGGTGAGATTATATGTGTTAGGTTAGAGGGTGCATGGTAGCCATCCCGCTGAGTGTGTATAGGCAAGGATGTGCCATGACGCTCTCCTTGGAGTATGGTGAGAGACTTGAATGTGGGGCATGCTTCACCATGGGCTTTAATGGATCTATGATGTTACATCACCTTCGATACCTTTGTAATCATTGTGAAACGATGAGTGAAATAATGGGAAGGACTGTGGTTTTAATTGTTGATGGCCTTCAATTTTGGGAGAGGTATACAAGCATCACCAATGTCAACCTCTCTAGGTATGGTAATGATGGAATTAAGCAATTGATTAATTGCACTAGCTTCTATCATGTTCTAAGGGATTATGTTGATATGAATGGGTAGTAAGTAAGAATGACATGTGTTTCCATTAAGACTCTCCTACTTTCTATTTTCATTACAGAGAGACATAATAGAGCTTTAGGAATTGCCTCGAAGAAATTTTTAATAGTTTGGAGGCTTTTCTTTGTTGTTTTTGCCCTCGTCTCTAAGCAAGTTGGCCATCAAATCTTTGGATTAGGTCCTTTGCATTCCTTACCTTGATCTCCTCCATTACCAACGAGATTTTCTAGTTGCTTAAATTAAGGTAGCCTACTCTAGTCTCGGTTTTTGGTTTTGGTCTTAGTCTCAAGCTTATTTCTTGCCACATATAGGGGTTCAATGCCCTTGAGTTACAAAGTTCCTACAATATCATAACAACAAGAACGTTGCCATCCAGGGACGACATATTATGGAAATCAAGGTGGAGCTTGTGCTCGTCAATGAGTGGAATCCTCTACATGCCATTATCACGAGCTAACTCCACAGTGCAAATAGAGGAACTCAATGAAGCAAAACGAGACATCACAAGCAAGTGTGGGTGCTTGTTTCACGTGGGCATTAGAGAAAAACTGGACTCCTGGTTATCAAACATAGGTCACAATAAGGGTAGGCACAACCATGACAGGCACACAATTGACTTATAATGGCACATGAAGAATCTATTGGCACAGGTTCTATTAGACATGAATGAAGCTAAGGAGAATTTTTTTTAATGTTGTACAAGCTCCAACTTTATATGAAGTATACATATCATCACTTACAGAGAATCAAAGACCATTTGTGCCTCCCACTTGACCCAGGAAGCTCCCATACTCATCCTAGCCTTATGCTACATTGTTGCTAATTTAGTTTTTGCTTTTGATTTCATGATTTTTAGTTTACTAGGGATGGCTAGAAAAAATTCAATTATGGATGAGAAAAAAGAAAAAGAAAAATAAATAAATAAATAAATCATTTTTGGACTTGAATTTTGATACCAAACTCAAATAGTTAAAAGTTTAAGGCTTCAACACCAGTCTAGTTTCTCAAGTGGCCAACCAAAGCAAGCCAAGACCACAAAGCTCGCAATTTGTCGATAGACCAATAGAATTTTAATTTTACACGGAAGAAAATGTTATTTGTTTTGTATATATAAAATAATTAACTATTTATTTATTTATTGTAAGAAGTATTTATTAAATTTATAAAATATATATGAAAAATATGAAATTTTCTTTTCGTAATTTTATTTTAACATGTTCTAGTTTTTATTATTAGTAATTGCTTTGCCATGTTTAATAGAGACATTTGAATTGGGTCCCTTCCATGGTTCATAGATTCTAATTCATACCTCATCTTCCCCTTCTATAAAGAATCACCATGTAATGGGACTACTAAAAGGGGAAGGACATTGAGGGTCACGATCATAAATGTCTTTCTGAACCAATTTAGAGAGAGAGTAATAGCATATTTTAGAGTTGCAATTGTAAATTTCTCTTAGGTCTTACTTGGTTTTTTCCATTGAAGAGTTGTGTTTAAATTTTTCCTTGTGGATGATTCATATTCTTCCCTTTAATAGTTGTTAAAACTTTGTCATTAGATGTGAAGTCCACATATGTTGATAATCATAACAAAATTTGCATCAAAATGCAATGCTTTCGTAATTTATAAATTGTATCCAATTTTAATCACAACTCTTTAATATTATTAAATTTTATTTAAATACATATATATCTAAGTGCAAAATATTGTAAACCTTATCATTAAACTTTTAAATCAAAGTAGTAAACTTTTCTAAAATATCAGAAATAACCTATAAAACTAATAACCCCTTTGCTAAAGAAATATTAAATACTATAACCTCAAGAAAAACCCCAAATATTAAATACTCTCACCTCAAGCAAAACCTCAACAAGTATTCTCTAGACAAGTGCAAAAGGCTTTATAAGAGAGGCTTCTACCACCTAGTGGTGTCTATCTCTTGGCATCAAAGTTCAAGATGATAAAACCTTACTTTAGTGGATGATAACTAGTATAATAACCAATAACCAGTATAGCGTGTAAGTAAGATCCCAAGTTTTCGTAATCCAATTATGTGGCTTTTTAATGAGGGACATAAACCTTTGAACCTTCAAAGTCATGCCATGTGTTAATAAAACAACATCCTTATCGTCCCATGTGTTGATAAAAAAAAAAAAAGCCTCCCCTTGCCCCTCAACGAAACAATAAAAAGAAGGGGAAGAAAAGTTGAAGTGCATTCATTATAATTAGAAACCACCGCGTTAGATGAAAGAAAATCCAATACACATTACGCAGTGAAAATGCACAATACAAAAACACACTATTTTTTTGGTATTTTTAATCTCTAATAATTATATAAACCCTAATAATAATGGGCAAAATTAATAAATATTAAAAACAAAAATATTTTTATAACAAATTATAATTTGTATTATATACTCATCTTAAAATGCAAGTTGATTTCATTATTATTTGGGCAGAAAATGAATTAATTAATTTGCTGCAAGTTGATTTCATTATTATTTTGGCAGAAAATGAATTAATTAATTTGCTGCAAGTTGATTTCATTATTATTTTGGCAGAAAATGAATTAATTAATTTGAGCATGGTATTGCTCAAATTAAAACTTAATTCATTTGTGTAGTTATGTTTAAAAACTTAATTCATTGAATTTGTGTAGTTATTTTTAAATGTTTATTTAACATATATATAATTTATTATGTTTGTGTAGTTTTTTTTGTAAGTTTGGTGGTATTTTTTTTATTAATTTACAGAAATAAAGCGGGTTATATTTATATGTTTGAAAGTTAGGTGGCCTTAATCTGTCCAATGGGAAACTAGGTTTGTCGGCTGCCTAACTGCAAAATATGTCATCCATAAGCAAAAAATAATAAGTCTATCCAACCGTGCTATATAAACCTGAGAGTCTTTATACTTCCTATTCTCTAAATAACTATAAACATAATTGATAATAAGTCTAAAACTATAGGATTGAAGCATTCAAAATGTAAAAACATGGGTGCATTGTCACTACTCATCATCAGCTGAATCAATCGAAGCAGGGTCCTTCATAGTGGAACTTGGTAGCTTCCTGTGGGGTATGCAAGAGATGTGTTGCTCAATTCGGCTCAACCGACCACTCTGTTGTTGCAATTGGAATTGGTTTTTTTGCAATTCTTTGGTGAAATCTAATTGCCCCCAAGGGGCTACATGCATGTTAGGAGGAAATTATTCTAGAGCTTTTGCCAGAATGCTCTTCATCATCCAGAATAGGCACACTGTTTGCTTGTATTGGGTTACTCTTCCACGAGTATGGCCCAAATCCAGGGCCATTGCTTGCCATTCATCCATGCCCAAATCAAAGTCTTCCACAATCTGCCAAATTTCATCTTCCCACTCTGCAATCAGCTACCTAACCGGGTTGGAGTTACTAGCATGATAAGCTTGGGCCGCTTCTTCAATTATCCGCGAGGCTGGCTTGCACCCTCAACTCGTCCCAGCCGCCCCATTGGAAGAGTTGGGTTGGCTTCACAGCGACGAGGTTGCCTTTCTCTATTTTGCCCGTCCTCAGCTTCCACTCCCATTCTTCTTTGTTCCCTTTTCTCGATCCATTTTGTTTTCGTTTCCTATAAAATACTTTTCTTTTCCCACCACCAGATTTCCACCAGCCCAAGGCCATAGTTTGGGTGCTCGACAATGCCAAAGGTCACGCCCACACTACAGACTGGGAATCACTACCAATAATTGAGGGCATCGATAATCTTCATCTGCGCTGAATTCCCCTCACACACTAGTTCCATAGGAGCATGAATGACCAAGCTACCCTCCTTAACAGGTTGAACTAAATGCTTCCCACTCCAATTGTCCTTAAAACTTTGCCACCTTCAGGCATTAAACCTTGCATGCTTGCTGCCACTCCTCCAAGTGTTGGTTACATACAGAGAATGACAGTGACTATCTGAAAGATCCACATTAATCTCTTAGCTTGGACAAGCCCACTAAGGCCAGTTAACACCCCGATCAAAGAATTTGTGTAGTTATTTTTAAATATTTACATATCATATATATCATTTTTTTAAAATTTCTAAATAAATATTTATTTATTAGAGAATAATTAATCATAAAAAATAAATTAAAAAAATCTTAAAAAAATCACTAATTAGATTTTTTAAATAAATAAAAAAACAATCTTTAAAAATAAATAAAAAAATATCACTAATTAGATCTAATAGGGAAGTGTATAATTTTTCATGAATTAATATTTGGTAATTTAAATTCATTGTCATTGACTTTAAAGTTATAACATTTTAAGTTATTTTTACTATAAATAAAACATCAAAAATATATATTTAAAAAAAAAAAAATTCTTCAGACTTTAGAGATGCATATACGACCATAACATATATTTGAATAATTCGATGATTACCTACCTAAAACTAAGGTTTGATTTTTGTGTTGTTTGATTCTTTCTTTGTGTCCAAATTTATTAGGAAAAACTTAGTTGAGTAAGATCATTTTTAAGTTTAAGTGTATTTACCAATTTTTAAAGATCTATATTCTATTAATAAATTAATTTATTGTAGTTTTTAAAGAATAATATTATTATTTTCCCGTGAATTTTTTCCTTTATTTATTTAATGAATTTATAATAAGTGACGAGGTATAATAATTTTTTAAAGAAACAATAATTTTTCTATTAAATTAGATAAATATATTATTTCTCTTTTTAGTTTTGAATTATTTCTATTTATGATGATTTTTTTTCTTATTGAAGGGGCTTCGATTTACAACTTTTACTATTTATAAAAAGAGAAACATGGAATTTATTTCCACATCATAATTTTTAGAGTGGGGTTTGGTGTCATTTTTTTTTTTTTTTTTTAATTAGAATATGAATTTTTAGAGGATCAATAACTTCGAAAGATCAATTGCTGCTATTACACCAGATACAATTATTCATAAATCTTATAAACGGGCTAGTTACAACATATCTCCGAAGACTTCAACCCATGCAACTAGGGAAGTGAATTGTTCACCAAACCACTCAAGCTAATATCTTTTGACTTACTTTAAAGGAGGACATGGGGTGGGCTTTGATTCACTTATGTGTGCATAGGTCACGAAACCATTTAATGGTTTCTCATGGTGCAACCACACATTTTCCCACCACCTCAAGGCAACTCGTGGCTGGAGGGAAGCCCTCATGGGAATCGAACCTTACCCAATGCTGAAAACTCCTCGTTTTCCACCATTGGGTCGAACCCCTTTGGGATTTTGAAAAGACATGAGGTGGGCTTTAATCCACTTATGTGAGGAAGGTTCATCTTAGTCAGTGCATTTGGTTTCAATTTTTATATAATATATATTATATATATATATATATTTTTATAACTTCAAATGTTTTTTCTTTATCAATCACCATCATTTAAGTCTAGATTTTTGAACATAGATCATTCAAATGACATGTCTATCCATAGATTGATTCTAAAGTTTTTAGCACTTATTTTTCTATCCAAATCTACTAAAATTGACTTCGGTTTTAGTAAAAAAAGGAATATTATAATAGTAAATGTTATAAACAACTCTAAAATAATAAAATGTAAAACAACAAACTAAAAAACACTTTAAAAAATAATAAAAGATTAAAAAAAAACACTTTATCAAATAATAAAACATCAATAATATACTTATAATAAAACAAAGTAATAAATTTGACAACATAAAATGGAGAAATACTTATTTGAGTGATAAATTTACAATTAAGTGTGACAACAAAAATAAAGTTATATTTATTTGAATAATAAACATACAAATTAAAAAAAAAATAGTAAAAATGAACCTAACAAAATATGTATTACCTCTTTAACCTTCCAAATTCAAATGCAGATAAAATATCTATCTATTTAAACTAAATAATCAAATAAATTGTTGTTAAAAAAAATCTATATATCATAAATAAAAAACCAATAAAACTATTATTTCACATTCCTAACTTAACATCAACAATACTAACTTTATTACAAGTCATTGTGTAAAACATAATTAACCATATTAATAATTTTAACAATTTTAACCACTTATTTTAAAATATCTTAAAAATTACTTAACTATAAAATTGATATTCTATCAATTTCTTATACACTTATTTATTAATATCATATAAATTCTACACTTTTCATTATTAATATCATATAAATTCTCATTCCTAACTTAACATCAACCATAATAATTCTCATTCCTAACTTAACATCAACCATAATAACTTTATTACAGTTCACAATAAAACATAATTAACCATATTAATAATTTTAACCATTTCAATTACTTATTTTAAAATATCTTAAAAATTACTTAGCTCTAGAATTGATATTCTATCAATTTCTTATACACTTATTTATTAACATCATATAAATTCCACACTTTTCATTATTATAGGAGTAAACCTTGACCAATAAGTTTCAAAAGGTATGATCAGGTTCAATTTCTCCTTTACAATATAGTTAATTAATATTCCTATTAATCTAGTCATATCGATTTTTGTCAACCCTTATTGAAGTTGTGACATAGTGAAGTTCTCAGGAAGTTTAGTTTGGGTTGAGTTTGATAGAACACTTTCCTTAAATTCCCATAGTTTGGTTGGTATTAAAGAAATGATGAAAATATAGACCAGTTATAAATGTGAAAGGTACTTTGCATGAGAGAAAAGAGACCAGGTGGGGTTTGCATTATGTGTCCCGACAGATAAAGAAAGTAAGTTGTTTTTCATGAAGATACACACTTCCAAAGGGAGAAAAATAGCATGGACTTATAGTTAAGTGCATAGATAATGAAACCCCACCTCCTCTTGTCCATCCTTACCCACTTGTATCACGTGATAATCAATCCACCTTTATGTTCTAAATATTCTTTATTTAAAGTGACAACAACATAATTTATTATAATTATAATACATGATTCTTCCACTGCAAGTTATTGCATTCTAAAAACTAGGGTTTGTTGTGTGAGGGAGTCTAACCACAAAATCTAAATGACAATGATCTTGGGTATGGTTTTAACAACAAAATTTTTAAATTATATTAAATTTCCATTAATTGAGATATATTTGAAAAATATTAACTTTATATATTATAAATAAGGGCAAAAATATTATTATTAATATAAATAAAAATTAAAAAATTAAATATTATATATTAGAATTAAAAAATAATATACAGTATATATCAAGACATTTAACTTAAAAAATTATTAAAAATTTTAAATAATAAAAATATTTTGATATATATTTTACTAACCAACATGGATATATATATATATAAAAATTGTGGTTTGTCTTATTCAACTCTATGAAAGGAATTAGCGAGTAGTACATATATTGATGTATAAAAAACAAATGTGGTTTGTCTTATTTAACTGTGTGAGGAGAACTAGAGTTGAGGAACATATCTAATGATATAGCACAAACAAATGTGGTTTGTCTTATTCAACTTTGTGAGAAGAATTAGAGAGTACTACATATGTAAATGTTTATGTGGAGATTGAAGCACATATTACAAGGTAAGGGGTTATTTTTCAATTTTACATTGTTTTTATACTTATATTTAATGGAAGGTTATGATGGAGATATTCTCAAAGTTTGATGGTTTAAAGTATTTTTATAAATTAACTTTTTAAAATTTATGGGTATTTGTTATTGTTATGTGTGATTATATATATATCGATAGTGTGTGAATTAGTTTGTAGTGTGTGAATTAGTTTGTATTTGTGGATAGTAATTAATGATAATTCTCTTTATGGTTAATGTGATTAAATTGTTTTTTAAAGAAAAAAAATAATAAAAATATTTTAAAATTTTAATTATTATATTATTATATAAAAAATATTAAATTATATATTTGCAACTTAATATGATGAAGGTTATATTCATTTACTCATTAATTTTAATAGGATGAAAAGTTATGTTAATCTACACATTAATTTCAAAAAATATAATACTTAAATAAATTATATATATATATATATATATATATTATATATATATATATATATACTTTTCTTCATTTTGTATTTAAACTGATTTTAAATAATTAAAAATTCTATATCTCAAAAAAATATTTTTTTAGTATTATTTGATAGAATATAGAGTTTGAGAATAGATTTATAATTTCTTTTAATAATAAATTTATAGTTTTGAGTAAAAGTTAATAAAAAGAAAATTATTTATAAAAAAAAATTACAAATATTAGTAATATATTTCAACATTTAGCTATTTCAAGTTTGATGTTCAATGTTTACCCCTACTTCTTCAAGTCTAAAATCAATTTTTTTTTTGATTTTGTGTCCAACTCCAAATATTATATATTTGGTTCACTTCAGGTTATTTTTTGGTTTGGTTATGTTATAGTATATATACATGTACAACATATGTTTAAGTATATACATGGCAAATCTTCTACATTAATGTATTTTCTTTTATCATTTTTTAACACACTTAATTTATTGAGTTGAAGTTAAGGGGAACTATCTTGCCACTGTCACATTTCTTCTGCATGTACTTGAATGGGCTATGTCTTTTTCTACATTGAAATTGTTTGGTTTATGTTACTTCTTGATACCCACCCTTAGAAAGATTCAATAATGGAAGCCATTATCATGTTTGTGTCCCTTTTAATAACAAACAATATAGAGGATGTAATATATTCTTTTGTCTAAACTAATGTCTTGGATGCCTCTACTTTCTTTCTTTGGATTCACTATTTAATCATGCTAAGCATTAGACTTGTTAATTTTCACTTTTCTTGTTGACTGGATTTTGTTTTGAGGCAAGCCTTTTTCAAAGTGGTCTATCTTTGAATATAGTTTACACCTCAAAGGGGTGTTTTCGTAATCTAGCTACTTTAAAATTCTCAATATTTAATTCAATTAATTCTAGCAAACCTTTGCTCAAGTCTATTTAGAGTGCATTTTAGCGTGATTGAGCATATCCTTCTACCCTTTTGTATCTTGTATATAAAGAGGATAACCATCATTTTTTTTTGTCAAGTTTTATTATTTTATGTCATAAGTCGTAGGTTTAGTGATTATGCTATCATTGTCAACTTTCCAAGGAGATTTTGATTACAAATGTTTGATCCAAACAGATAGTAGTGGGATTACCACAATGATAGAAAAAACTACTTCTTTACATGGTTACTAAATTATGGTTGAATGTCTTTTAATAATTTTCAATTATGCTAATGGGTGTGATTATTGGATTACCAATGCTGAGCTTTGCAACCCTAATGGTCAGACAACCATGAGTTAGGCTGTGCTTTGGAGAACTACAGACTGTTGTAAGCGGCAGACCCAGACACTAAGAATCAGAGGAGAATTACATAGGAGGAGAGGGGGGGGGAGATCCCCTCCTATCAAGATGCAGCGGCAGGGGAACTTTAGAACACCAACAACCAGGTGGGAGAAACAAGAAAACTAGGACCAGTCCTTGGAGCAAGATGGCAGGCCGACAGTAGAGGCAAATGTTTACCATGTGCGACGGAGAAACCAAGATTCATAATCTCAATGAACAAACTAGAGAGATACAGAAGTTATATGAAAGACCATGCGCTTATATGCAAGTTCATTGGAGCATGGTTGACTGAAAAGGACCTCACCAAATGGATTTAGCAAAATGGTAACCCCGAGTCCGCATCAAGCTAAAGCTGGGAGCAAGAGGCTTCTTCACAGTAATATTCTCGAACTTGCAAGATATAGATTTTTTTTTTGAGAATGGCCCTTACTTTCATTATAATGTTGGATTGTTCATGAGGTATTGGGAAGAATGCTATGACCCATACAAGGAAAAATTCATGGCAACGTCGGTGTGGGTTAGGTTATTTGGCCTCCCAATGGACTTCTAGGACCCAGAGATTCTAGAGGGCATAGGAAATACGATAGGCAGATTTGTCAAAATAGCAGAAACGACAAAAAAAGGAAGATACACCTCATACGCTAGAATATGTGTTTACATGAATATAGCCGATCCCATACCAGATACAGTAGAACTAGAGTATCACGAAGAGGTCTGGAAACAAACCCTCGACTGTGAACATATTCCATTCAGATGTAGAAGATGTCATGAGTATGGACATCTTTTTAAGGAATGCCCACTAAATATAGAAGAAGAGGAGTACATGCATAAACAATAAAGGAAAAACCAAGAAGACAAGGAAGGGTTTCAAGAAGTAAAAAGCAAAAGAAGACAAACAAGAGAGAACACCATCGGGGTAAAGAAATAACAACAAGCCCAACCCAATAGAACAAATAGCTTTGAAGTACTACAAGAAGAAGAAGAAGAAGATAACAACGAGACTCAAACAATGGACTATCAAGGGGGAAAAGGAAAAAAGGTAGCACAAGCCAAGGCAAAACAAAACTTAAGAGGAAAGCCCAAAGCGAACCGACAGAGAAGGAGGAAAAGGAAGAGAGGGAGAAGATGGATAAAAATAAAATGAAAATAGATACAAGTAGAGGAGAAGATTTAAGCATGGAAGAAGAGGTGCTGAGGAAACTATTAAATGAATGGAGACACCTAGATGAACGATTCATTCCAAAAGAGAAAAAACGACTATACATAGAAACATTCTAGCAGTATCAAGTGAAACAGGGACAAAGGAAAATGGAGATGGTAGAACAACTAGGCCTTCAACAGGGCAACACCCAAGACTACCCTAGCAAAGTGAAAGGCGGAAAGAAAAGAGGCCGAAGAAACCTACAGGAATTTATATAGATCATGGGAGAAATGCTAGTAAATACAGGGAGGGTAGTGCTGCTATTAGCGGTATTCCGCCAAATTATCCAAGCAACCCAATGATAATCACATCTTGGAATATAAGAGGCCTTAATATAAAGGAAAACATAGACACTTAGCGGAAAGGCTAAGAAAAGAGAAACCTCAACTCATGTTGATACAAGAAACACAAATCTCAGGAGGGAAAATACAGGAAATTCTAAATAAAATAAAACCAAAATATGAATGCATGACGATAGATGCGAAAGGCAGTGCAGGAGGCATAGCAATACTATGGAACCCTGCAAAGATTATTGTAGATTACTAGATAGGCATGAAAAGAATCCTCACGGGGCAATTCCGGCTAATCAGAAACATAGAATGGTTTCTAGCCTTTGCAGTATATGGTCCTCATATTCCAGTGGAAAGAGGAAGTTTCCTCCAATTACAACAGCTTGGAAAACTCCATGAGGAGAAATTGTGGATGATAGCAGGGGACTTTAACTTGACAACATCAATACAAGAGAAAAAAGGAGGTTTGCAAAGAGAAGAGTCGGAGATGGAGAGGTTCAGGGATCTTCAAGCAGAACTAAATTTTTTAGACATCCCAACCATAAATGGAAAATATACGTGGAATATTCAAAGGGGAGGAAGTAGACAGATAACCTCTAGGCTAGATAGATTCCTAGCAATAGAACACTTCATTGGGAAATATATTTTCTATGAAGCAACAATCCTCCCGTGTTTAGGGTCGGAACATTGGCCTATTAAACTAGAAATAGCTATGAACCAATAGAACCAGAACAAACCCTTTAGGTTTGAGGCTTTGTGGCTAAAAGAAACCACCTTTATCGATAAAATGAAGGAATGGTGTAGAGGGACTGAGAATGTGATGGAAGGAAGAAACCAAATGCACACTTTTCAAATCATATTAGAAGACCTAAAAAGGAGGATAAAGAAATGAAACAAAGAAGAATTTGGGAACATACAGAAGGAACAAGAAATACTCTAGTGAAAGATGAAGCAAATACAATAGAAAATCATAGAGGAATGAAGAAGTGAAGAGCTGGCAGAAGAGGAGGGACTTGTGATAAATAAATTAGAAGAAAGGAGAAAACAAGAGGAAATCCTTTGGAAACAAAAGTCAAGAATTCAATGGCTAAAAGAAGGAGAAAGAAACACGAAATTCTTCCATAAAGCAATGGTACACCATAGACATAAGAACAAAATTTTCTCCCTAATGGACTAGCAAGGCAACAGGCTAACACAGAAGGACGAATAGAGAATCTGCTTGTTCAACTTTTCAAAGGGCTCTTGACAGAACCAAGTATCAAAAGGGAGGATAATATATTCACAAAATTAGTCAACATATCCCTAATCTAGTAAGTAGAGATCAGAATTTGGCTCTACTAAGAGTAATAACTAAAGCGGAGGTAATAAAAAATATGGTGAAGAATAAAGCACCTGGTCCTGATGGTTTCACTACAGAATTCTTCCAAGCAATGTGGACCTTCATGAGTGAAGACATAGTGAATGTAGTAGAGGAATCCAGATGTACCAAAAGAATGCATCCGGCCCTGAACGCTACATTTCTAGCCTTGATACTAAAGACAAAGCACTCGGAAGAACCACAAGGATTCCAACCTTTAGCTCTTTGCAATGTTATATATAAAATCCTAGCTACAATAATGGTGAACCGACTAAAACCCATACTACCTAGGTTGATATCATAGGAGCAGATAGGGTTTGTCAAAGGTAGACAAATAACAGACGACATAGTGGTGGCACAAGAAGTAATACACTCATTGAAAAATTCAAAAACCAAAGGGATGCTGGTAAAATTAGATTTGGCCAAAGCTTATGACAGACTAAACTGGGGATATCTCCAAAAAATCCTAAAGGCATTTGGATTTGATGAAAGATGGATAAGTTGGGTAATGTCAATGGTAACCACTCCAATTCTGTCAATCCTGTTCAACGGAACACCTATAGAAGCTTTCAATGCGACCAAAGGGCTCAGGCAAGCCGACTTGTTATCACCTTTCTTGTTTATCCTCGCAGCCAAAGGTCTAGGAAGATACATCAAAGCAAAAGCACACAACGAACAATATAAGGGCCTAAGACTCTGGGGGAATGATCTCCCTCTAACCTACCAACAATTTGTTGATGACGTAATGCTATATGGATAGGCAATGCTCAAAGAAGCTAGAAAAGTAATGGAAATTCTCACAGACTTCACAAGTGCCTCTGGGACAGAGATAAACAAACAAAAATCGGATATATATTTCTTCAACACCCCAACACCCTCCCAATATTTCCTAGCAAGATCCATGGGATTCAGAATTAGGAATTTCCCCACAAAGTATCTAGGTATCCAGCTAAATTACCAGCAAAACAGAGTGGCCAATTGGAATACCTTGATGGGAAAGATTCAACGAAAAATGAAAAACTGGACATTCAGAACGTTGAACATCTCGAGCCACATCATTCTGCTAAAATCAGTGCTTCAATCCATTTCGATATACCAACTAACCAACCAAGCCACCCCTAAAACAATCTGCCAGAAAATGGTAGACATGTTCAAAAAATTCTTATGGAAAGGGCCCAGTACAACAGAGAAATGGGTGCTTCTATCCTGGAGCTGGCTAAGAAAATCCCTAAAATATGGAGGCCTTGGACTCCGAGATCCTTACATCCTGAATTAGGTAATGGGGGAAAAGTTGTGGTGGAGATGGATTTAGGGAGGGGTAGACCTTTGGAAAAAACTATGGGAGAGAAAATATGATATGCCCAGGTCCCTATAAGGAAAGTTGAGAAGCCAAAATGAGAAGAAAGGCTCTGTAATCTGGAATCTCGCCAGTGCCAACAGGGACCTGATCAGAGAACACAACTTTTGTGAAGTCAGAGGAGGGGATAAAGCTAAATTCTGGGAAGAAGCATGGTAACAAAGAGAAAAACTCAACAAACAGTCGCAACTCATAGAAATCCACCAATTCACCAAGTTACACGAGGGCAAAACAATACAAAATTACTACTGCCGGAACCAGAAGGATACTGGAGAAAGTGGAAACAACAAGAAAATTGGCCAGAAGTGTGAGAAACACCCCAATGGGAACTTTATAACAAGGAAATGGAAACAAGGAAAATAGCGATAAAAGAAGGTTCAGACACCCTAATATGGGGCCACAGAATCAAAGGCATGTTTACAATAGGAGAAGGCTACCAAATAAAAGTAGAACACAATCGACATCCAGAAACAAAAAAATGGGAAAGTATATGGAAAGTAAAAACATGGCCAAAGATAGCCTTCTTCATCTGGATCCTGAGCCATGGGAGAGCACTAACATGGGACCAACTGCAGAAAAAAGGAATGCAAGGCCCATTGAGATGTGCCCTCTGCAGAGAACAAGAAGAGACAATGGAGCACCTAACCAATGCTTGCAACATTAGTGAAAACCTATGGAAACAACATCAGAAAATTTTTGAAATTAGCGACAAGAATCCAAACAACATGCAAACAAAAATAGAGAACTGGAGGAAAAAACCATACCAGAATACGATCTTGAAAAGGGCATGTAGACTCTCGCTAGGATTTGTTTTGTGGAATATATGGAAAGAAAGAAACAAATTGATCTTCAAGGAGAAAGGTAGAGCAAAAACATAAATATGGAACCAGATAATCCAAAACATCAGAGAGACCATTCTAACAGAGAACTGGTTCGAGGAGGATTGGAAAACTAACCTGAAGGAAGCAAAGATTATGACACGCCTGAACCTAAAACCAAGCATGATGCATAAGCCAGCTAGGAAACACCAAACCAATGAGGCGGAGGAGGTCAACCAATTCAGAAGACCCTAGAAGGAGTTCATCAAATTAAACTTCGATGGTGCTACGAAAAGGAATCGTGGCGAGGCAGGGACCGACGGAGTATTCAGAGATGATAGGGGGAGGACCCTTAAAATCTATGCGATGGACTGTGGCAACGCGAAAAACAATGAAGCAAAGCTTCACGCTCTAAAAAAGGGCTGGAAATTCCAATAAGAAAGAAATACCAAAAACTATAGGTTGAAGGAGACTTGAAAATGGCAATCGAAATAGTCAAACAACTATAGCAAGGAACCCAGTGGGAGAAGATCAACTGAAGCTGGAGAACCGCTTGGCTGGTGCAAGAGATTGGTAAGCTTATCAGACAGATAGACTACATCCTCTCCACCCATGTAAGAAGGAAAGGCAATGCACCAGCTGACAACTTGGCAAATTGGGGAAGCAGTCATGTAGGAAGAACTATAGACGCAAACAAGGAAGAGTTATACCAAATGGAGGAGATGGAAAACTTAGTAAAAATCCTGGAACATGACAAAGGAGGAGAGGGGAACCCCCGATCGAGGTGTAACACAAGAAATCAAGAGGGACCAGAGCGATGGGACCAGGAAGGGGGAGGAAGAGGACAAGTGTGTGATAGAGTAGATGAGGGAAATGAAGTGAGCAGATAGGGACGAAGGCAAGTGGATGGGTAGAGCAGAGAAGGTACAACCCCCGAGGGAATGAGGGTGGAGACAGATGAGCATGACAATGAAGAGGGCAGGGAAGTAAGCAGGGGGAAGGCAGAAGGATGTTAGCAAGTGGCAGGGCAAGGACAACACGCATACGGCAAGAGAAGCTAGGAGCAAGTGAGGGTTGATGCGAGGAGGTGGTAGCCAGGATAGGGGGTCATCATTCCGAGGTGACGGCGTAGGGATTAGTGCAGGGAATAATGATATACATGTGGTAGAAAAGGTAAACGATAGGAAGGGGAGGGGCATAAACCATAAGGGAGATCAGGGCATAGTTAGATGCATGCATAAGACAAAGACGAGAGTTGGAGAGAGGAAAGGTGGCCAAAGATTGACACTCCAGCCTGCGGATGGAAGCGGCATCAGACCTGAAAGTTGGTCTCACCTCACACTACACCCATCACAGTGAGGAAGACAGAGAACAACAAGAAGAAGACAACAATACGTAGGAAGGTAGTAACATGGCACCCAGGAGAGGCAAGCGAGATAAAAAGATGGCAGAAGGAATGAGCGGCTCGAATAAAGAACAAAGGAAAAGAGGGAGGAAGCCAGACAATGAACATATGAAAACCCTCATTGATGCTTATATGGCAGGGAACTTGCCGGACATTAGAGCCCAAATTAATGGTTGGGAACGAGAAATTAATGACAGTATAAAGAATCAAGACATCCCCATGGAGGAGTGGGAAAGTATGGTTCCCGATCCAGGGAATTCTCGAGGCTATCACTCCCTCTTCAGACAAACAATACAACAGTATTGGGTCATGAAGAATGTGGTGGAACGGGCCATGACCCTTAATCGAGAACAAGCAGTGTGTGAAGGAAAAAAGGCAAATGAGAACACCAAGGAAAAGGATCCAATCAAGGCTAAACTCCTCAGGGAAATTGCAACAGTTTAGATATAGACCTAAAGTAACAACTTGGCCTTGGGAAGAATCGAGCAAACACTACAAGATATGAATAGGATTGAGATGCTTGCATCCAGTGCCAAAGCGCCAGCCCCAGTAATATCCTTGTATGGGGATTGAAGTAGTGGTCCAGTACAATTCTGATAAAATTTTGATGAAATGTTTTTAATTGTTTAATTTGTTTAATCTGAACAATAGTATAAACAGTAAAAACAATGTCACTAGATGGATAGAGAAAAACCTTTTCAAATTTTGGACAGGTTTTAGTGCAGATAGGTGGCTATCTGGTTTCCTTCGGGCAAGAAAGCCACCTGAAACAAATGAAAGTTTCTGATTTTAGAAAATTAATATAAATAAAGGAAGCACCACCAAGTTAAAAGAAAAAATTATGGTTGAATAATAAACGAAGTTAATTCAAACATATGCATAATCAAATTCATATCTCAACATGCATAGTTGTCACAAAAATATCGACAATAACTTAATCATAAAATTTATTAATGAAATAAAATTGTACAAATTAAAATACAAGTATTAATCAACCAACCGATTTCAACATATCAACTCCTTTAAAATATGAAGTTAGGATACAAATAATACAATCCAACAAATTTTTTCACATTCCTCTTTTCATCTCTAAAATCACATAAGGGTTAAATATAAGGAAGATGAAGAGTTCGAGAGAAAGTAGGTGAAAAATGTTATGTTTATTAGAATCTAGGTGTAATATTTTGTTGATTTTTCCTTTCATGTCATGACCTACATGTATGTAGGATGAAGTGGGTGAGTTAAACCAT
Organism: Pinus taeda; assembly: GCA_000404065.3. Lineage (NCBI taxonomy): Eukaryota > Viridiplantae > Streptophyta > Pinopsida > Pinales > Pinaceae > Pinus > Pinus taeda. Next base: position 159,400 of record APFE031668432.1, read on the forward strand.
TGGAGTTTGTGTATTATGACTACATTATAGCAATGAAACTGTGCAACAAGTAGTATCTCTATAACATAATGCCAAATTGTAATGCCGCACTTTATATGATTATTGTGACATACATTACAACGCAACACATGTATTTATTGTTTGAGGACATTAATTATCAATGACTTGGTTTTATGTCACTATTTGATGATGACACATTAATTATCAATGACTTGGTTTTATGTCACTATTTGATGATGACATCTGATAGTCATGACATTGTTGAATATGATAAATGTTAATTGATGATTATGTTTGTGATTAATGATTTTCATTATGTTATCTGATGACATGTTATGAATGAAATTAAATGATGATTAAACATATGGTAATTCAAATATTAGTATTCTTAAGTGTGACAAGAAACAATGTAGGCGCATTGACACAAATTCAATAAGGATTTTGGTTTGAATTAAGAAAATTGTTATTTTTGAAATATGAATTTGGTATTGATTAACATGTTTAAGAAAAGTATTGATGAAAAGAAATGGTGGATGTAGACTCTAGGATTATGCTTGTCGAATGACTCACATATAGGTGATGGGGTTGTGCGAAGGATTACAAAAATGTTATGGAAGTGTGGAGCAACATTCTTGTTTTCACCTGCTAGCACTCAAATTGTGGCTTAGGTTGAAAAGTGTGAATCACTTTTACCTTGAAGTTGCATAATGTCATTAAGGTAGACCATGGATTCAGTCACTCGTGAGCACCAATTAAGGAGTGCACAATAAGGTGAACACCTTATTTTTGAGTAGTCATTAGTTTATTAGCAAGGGAAATTCCGTGAGTTAACCATTATCTCTATTGTTGTGTCATTGTTCCCCTTAGCTAAATCAAGATACTTGAAGGGAAAGCACTCGTGGCACCCTTGGCATTACACAAGGTAATTCATAATGGCATGATTGGCTTGGAACACTAGGTATCTTTGGATATAAATGAAATAAGATGTAGAAAACATTTTTTTCTTAAGGAAATTTTAAGTATGTGAATCATATATGAAATATATATCATGAATTTAGTGTTTATTTATTGTAAGTTTATCAAAGTATTAACCACAATGTCCATCTTCAAATTGATTGGTGTTTCAAATTCTCAACTAGATTCATTCTCAGGACCACAGTTCTAGTAAGGAAAGGAAAGAAGTTTCATATTTATAGATGTAAGAATAGATAAATGGGGTGGGAAAAATAAGGTTGGCTCAATGACACCAAAAAACAAAAAAAAAGCATAAAAAGGTGAAAACCCTGAAAGAAAAATAATAGATCAAATAAGATAATAATAAATCCAAAGTGTTAATAATCTAATATAAGTATGATATTAATGATATTAAAGAGAATAAAAAACCTTAATACCATAATACTTTTTTTTTTAACATCATCGGTTGCTGTATTATATTTCAAAAAAGAGAGGAGAAGGTTGTTCCCCTGTGATACATAATGAGTTTCCATGAGATGCTAGGAGAGTAGGAGTTACAATAACAAAATCCTCCTTATTCCCGCCTTTTAGGCTTTGAAGTAAAGACTAAATAGAAATAAATCCTAACAAACTGAAACACTAAAAAACAACATTTGCAAAACATCGTCAATCTATATTGATGTGGTTGATATGCCTCGCTGTCGATTCTTCAGGCTTATCTTCTTCTCTGGCTTGCTTGATACTTGAAGAGCTTGTCAGTATTGCATTTTTCTTTTCCATCATGTATTTCAGTATTTCTATGGATTCTTCAGCATGAGCACATCTGTTGGATAGTTGTTTGAACTGCTCATGTAGTGAAGAGATTCCGTGGAGGAACAAATTTATGTCAGCTTCATATTTTTCCTTAATAAGTCGGCTTTGGTTATCAATCCTTTGCTTCCATGATCACCTGTTGGCTATCAGTCTTGTTGTCCAAGATCCTTTGCTTGGTTCTTAATTGCTCTAACTCCACTTGAAGATCGGCGCAATGGAGGCAATCTTGGCTCCTCGCCATAGGTGTAGAAGATTGCTGAGCCTGAAAAAACTGAGTGAACCAGGGAACGGGCTTGAGGCACTGCACAGGGAAGGGATGGCCGATGGGAAGAAGGATGACCGATCAACTGATGAGGAGCGAGTGATTGAGGATTTCGAGTGAGTGCCATATCCCTATGCATATCTTAGTCACAAAGAGGATTTGATGGATCTTTGACCATTCCAACATGTCAGGAATTTCAGATTGATTGAAAAACTGATTGATGACATAAAGGATCGTTGTCATGGTAAATATTGTAGGGTCTCCACGTCGTTGCAAACTAGGTTGCCCAATGGTTTGGCACATGCTTTGTTGGCTTGGTTGTCAACATTTTTGTTGAGAGAGCGCAGAATATGATGGAAGCGCAAATCTGTGATAGATTGTCCTAAAATTTGGTAGCGACTAATAGTTTGTTGAAGAAGAGCATTGGAGGGTTCCCTGTTCTGAACCATTGAACTGATAACAACCGTCGAGTCTCCAAAAATTAGGGCTGAGTCTATACCAAGTTTTCTAAGCTGTATGAGTCCCTGGTAAAGGGCCAAGGCTTCTGCCCTGTTGTTGGAAATGTGGCCAAGTCCCCACTCATAAGACAAAATGTTGTCCACATTAGCATTAAAAATAACTCCTACTCCTGCAACTTCGGGATTCGACTTTGAAGCCCCATCAAAAAAAAGATAATGCCTATTGCAATTTTTAATCCAGAATGCAAACTCTTCTTCCTTTAATCTAATTTTCTAGTTATGAGGAACATTATTATGTCTGTTACTAGCAGTGCTGCCAATTTGATTGCTGTTGTTTTTATCCAACAAGTATCCAATGAAACTTTGTTGGACACCTAATCCTAAATGGGTTAGTGTGGAAGCTAAAAAGACTAAGTAGTCCAAGGGACCTTGGGATGTGAATCCCAACGGTCACCATATTGTACTATAAATGTACATCTATTGTTAATAAAAAATTCATTGCAAGCTTTATCTTTCATATTCTCTCTCGTTCACCATGTGTGTTTAACATGGTATCAGAGCCATGATGTGTGGCCTGTTTTCCTTGAGAAACTGGTCTAAGTTGCCTTGAATAGCGTTGACCTAGCCTTCATTACTTGCACTGCCTCTGTCCTGAAATAATCTGCCATATTCCCTTCCAGCTCTGCTGTGTCAAAATGCTGCTCCCTCTGCACACTATCTTCTCCCTCCGTACACATAACGCTCCATTTGGAAATCGCAGCCTGATGATGAATATCCCGTCAGAACGCCTCTTGTACACATAACTCTCCACCTGCTATTCATTATTATTCTCTGCATACAAAACGCCATTACAGTCAATCTGATCTTACCGTCCATAAAACCGATTTCGATTCAGACAGACCACGCTGTTTTTGCCTTCAAGTTTCCTCTGATTCGCTGCTATTCTCACAATCTTCGCTGGGTGCGGGCCGGCTAGCGAGGAATCTGAGGTTATTTCGGGGCATTTAATTTGATTGTATCTTGCGAGGATTTTCTGGTGTTTTAGATCGAAGGATTCGGCCGGCCTCCATCTACCAAGGCAAAAATAATAAATTAAGGCTCACCAAATGAGTCATCTACTTATAGCAAGTGTGGATATGGTGAGGATCAGCACGAAGAAGATATTGTACCAAGGGAGAAGTCGCTTGTTTTCCATCTCCTCGATCGATCTGCGCAGAAAGAGCCATGTATGTATGTAAGTAAGAGAGCAAAGACCGTGGATGTAAGTATCAATAAATAGTGAGGTGCAGGTGCTACTCGTGATTCGTGAAGAGGAGTCAAATACCAATGCAAAACAACAATTAGAAAGCTGTATTCTATCTGTTATACGATTGATTGATTTGAAGGTTTTTGGTTAAAAAAAAAAGGAAAAAGAGGATTGTATGCTACGCCACCCATTATATTTTGTTTGCTGCGCCACTGTTCTGATTTTATGGGTTTTCTCTTTATTGATATTTTAGGAGCTCAGACTAGTTTTCGAATGAAGATTTTCAGGTGAGATCATCGGGTTCTCTTTGGTGGGATTCGATCCCATCACCCTCGCTGGTCGCTGGTCTGAGGTAATTTATTTTTAATTTGAAGAGGGCTTTTGTGCATCATCTGCATGCCGGATCACGAATAGCGAGCATAAGTTTGAATTGCCTCTGCCGGATTATCTATGATCATTTCAGGAGGGCCGAGCCTTCCCATCATTTAAGGAGGCCCTTACATAGTCTTCACAGCTAGTAAAGCTGCATCATCAGTTCGTGTGGCACCGAAAGGGAATCAGAACCATTAGACAAGCTGCCTCTGTCTGCAGTTGGAGAACGTGGGTTCCGTTGGAGTCGTAGCCTGCTGGAACCATCACCGAAAGTTGGAGCCGAGCTTGACGAGTTAACAAAAGATTCCTATTACATTCTCTAGTTTTTTCATGCAAAGACAGGAAAGGAACAGAAGATTCTTTGTATTTCCAATATTATTATTTAGAATCAGTGCAGCGAACAGATTCATTTGATACAAATTAATTTGCTTTATTTAAGAAATAAATATATATCAATCATGGTTGATCATATATCAATAGTCAGGTACACAAAATACATCATATCATGGTCCATGTTGGTCTGCGCGTTATTGTGTTAAAATGATCCTAGGATTGAACTCGTGCCTCGTTGGATGATGGTTGTGGCGAATGGTATGAAATTTGTGTGTTGAAATTACTGAAAATTGTGTACATTCAATGACATTCCGGTATATGGCTCTGTGTGATATATGTGGTTTTGTTAAATACAATTACACAGTACCAATCCACTCCGGCTCCTCGACCCTTCCACATTCTAGCCCCTACCAAAACTCTGCTCTGTATTAAACTTTGTATTGTATCTAAACTCTGGGTTTGGAACAGATTTGGTATATAGCGTATGATCCCATTTATATGCTATCCTGACTCTTGACAGTGATACACTGCCTTCAAACCCAACATATAATACTTGGATTCGCGTTAATACTTCGTGGTTGCACAAGTTGATACCATAATTCGATACCACCTTATCACACTATTGCTCTAAGCCATAGCCACCGCAGCCGGATGGAAAGAAAATAAATCCTTATCAAACTAGTGCTCCAAGCCACGACCAGCACAGCCGAATGAAACAGGTGAGTGAAGGAAAGAATTATTGTTTTCACAAAAGCTTCCAAAGTTTTTAAATATCAATGCCCACCTCAATGTGAAGGGCATTCGACACCGACATGGATGCATATATACTCCGCATTTACTGGAGTTTGGCCATAATCTTCATAATCCTCCCACAAAGAAGTGTTTGTACGAAGACCGCGACATTGTTCTGCAGCTGCCACAACTATATGAATTGCTTAAATTGCTCAGAAATCACCGGGATACAAAGAATTCTCGAAAGAAGACGAAAAGTGTTTAGCTGGTGGGAATTGGCCTGACAACCCAGAGATGTTAGCATTAAAGGCATTTCGACTCATGTAAATTGTAGATCTTGCCTTATATGATCGCCAGCTTGACGAGAAATGACCTATGGAGAAAGTGGATGCAACTTGGTAACATCCAGCTTACTCAGGTCCTGCTCCATCAACCATTTTCGCGACATTGTTTCCACTTGACAAGCCCTTACAAGATTTTGTAGTAAGAGTACAATATTATTTTTTCTGTTGCTGTTGCCTCAGTTGTGATCAATTTTTTAAGTGACATTGAAGAAAAATGGCTACAATTACTGAAATATTAGAGTTCTTAAAAACTCTGATACATTCCTCTAATCATGATACATTAAAAGTCAACAAAGTTTCTCTCACAGAGATTCAGGTCTGTCTACAAAATGCAAAGGAAAAGATAGATTTTTTACAGCTTGAATCACAACTACATCAAGAAGAGCTACATCAAAATAGACACCATTCTGAACCTGTTTTTGTTCAGAACATTGAGACAACCACCCATCAGCAGCATGTTACAGTTCATTCAGATTTAGTACCAAACAAAGCAGCAATTGTACATGCAGATGCAGAAACTCAGTTTGCACTTCCCAAGCCCATCATCAGACCTTGGGAACAGCTTGTCCACAACAAGCACAAAACCGGTCTTGGATATGATAAGGACTTTTCCTTTCATATTCCAGACTACTCAAAGCCCATTCAGTTTCAGAGTGCTGGTTTCATTTATGACAGTTCACCTGCTCCTCATGACAGTTCAGCTTCAGCTGTTCCAGACTCTGCTCCTCTTCCACAACAGCAACAACAACAGATCGTGAAATGCCAACACTGTGAT
>APFE031668439.1:0-12456 GCA_000404065.3 Pinus taeda
GTGCATGCCTTGGTACATGAGGTATACCTGTGTCGTTTGATATTCATTTGATTTTCATTTGCTATCTAGTTGTTTTTCATTTTGCCTGAAGGCACTATTGTCTAGGGAGGAGAGATTTGCAGCTATCTCAAATCTCCCATGGGCTTGGTATATTTTGTACACTTGTTGTAGCTTGTCCATTCTCGGTTGAATGACAAGCTCAACTTGGTCTCTATATGCCAAGTCTCTTTTTGCACTAACAATTCGCTTGCAAGTGTTTTCTGTGTTTTCAAGGGATAGGTTGCCAGCTCTATTGGAGGGCGAGGACTTCTTCGGCGGGAATAGTCACCTCCAAGGAAATCAAGGGTCCCACATGCTGTTCAAGCCAACAATCTCATAAGACATCAAAAAGATTTACTCAAGAGGGAGTTTCTTGGGCCCTTAGCTTAGTTTCTATTTTGAAAAGTTATCACAAATTTTCTCCTTTCATTTAAAAGCATTTGTTTTCATTCTGAGCATAAAAAGAAATACAAAAAAAAAGGATCTTTTCATTTCTGAAAGAGCAACGTTTTGAAGGCACTGGTCATTTATGTGTTTCATGCTTATCGTATGGTTAATGGCTATTGCTTATATCATGTTTTGCTTATAGATCTTAGATTAACAATCTTATTTAACTCTAATAATTCTCCTAGAACTTTACATCTTAGCTTTTAGCTTAACTTTCCATTAGGGACCACCCCCCTTAGCTAGCCTAGGAGATAGCTAAAACGGAGAGAGTTGGGATCAGTGTGACAACCCCTTCTCTGAGTTCCCTGCCACCAACCACACCTTGTGGGGTTGAAGGCTTTTCTTTAGGGTCACTTGTCACCTAGTGACTTAAGTGAAGTGTTTTTGGTACACCTTCCAATGATGATTTGAAAGAGAAGAATGCAAATGCTAGGTTTCTGGTATTGTCTTTGGATGAGGTTACGACTATAGATAGTAATTCGTGGATCCGTGTGAGAATTTTTATGGTTAATGACCATATTAGACATTCATATCTACTTGGGATTAAAAGAATGAGAGATACTTTTATAGCTCAAAATATTTATGAACTTGTTCTTACTAGTTTGAAGGAAAGTGGTATGGATCATTTAATGATTGCAAAAAAGTTGGTATGTGTTGGAGCAGATAGAGCATTGGTAATGCAAGGACAAAGGAGTGACCTCTATGCTAGACGAAAACTATCTGCCTTGCCATATATGCTTAATATTCATTGTATGTCTCATAGAATGAATCTTGCATTTAAAATAGTAAGCATGTTTCCATAGGTTTCAAAAGTTGAAGATCCTGTACGTGAGACTCATGCATACTTTTCTTGTAGTGCCAAATGATTTTTAGAGTTTCATCATTTTACAGATGGTGTTATGGATGGAAAAAACTATTGAATGATGTTGATAAAAGATGCATTTCATTGAATAGAACAATTCAAATACTATTTAGTGAGTTAAAATCTTTAGTAGGGTTGATGTATGAAAATCGCTACAATCTATAGGAAGCCGAAGATCTTATTTTTTGACTAATTGATATAGATACACTATTGACAGTGGCTGGAATTATTCCTATGCTACATGAAATGAATGTCCTTGTGAAATGTCTCATAATCACTCAATCATTATTGCAGAATACACAAATGTGAAAAATTCAACATGCCTTGCATTGGATAATTCATATATCATTCTAGACTCATTTACTGGTCCAGAGTTTAGAAGTTGGACTAAGAACATAAATATAGAAAATACAAAAAAAAATTGAAGTTTGATGAAAAAGGGATACTATGTATCACACTATGTGGGTATATGGTTCCCTGTCATTATATTAGTAAGACTTGATGAATCACTAAATATTACCTCCTGTCAAGATATCAATTTGATAATATTGTGATTTTAGTGGGAAAGAATTTGATAGAAATTTCAAGATCGCTATCATCAGAGATAAAACAATTATTTCCTCTAGATGAATTATTGGAGGCCATGTGTGTGGTATACCCTCAATATTTGAACAATTGTCAATGTCCAAGAACTTTAAAAGCCAATTTTCAGAGATTAAAATGTTTAGTAGACCACTTTTGCAAGAAAGTCTTGATACATGGAGAACATATTGAAGGTATTTTAGATTCATCAAAATTGTATCAATAAGGTGGATTCTTTACCTAGACAATGTGGAAGAAATATCCTTTTCAAGAGAATTGTAATGAAAATGGTGTTATAACAAGATTATGGACTACTTTAAGTGCTAACCAATACTTCCAAGAAAACACATCAGAATATTTCAAATTAGAAGAATTGTGTCAAACCATGATTTTGGGTTCAATGGAGGATTTTAGATTTTAGGATTTTAGGTTCCTATGCATTCATCGTAAGATACCTATTAGAATGAGACCACCATTCTTTTATATAGAGTCTTGTCTCCACTTTCCCAAATATAAAACTAGACCAACCCTAGAGCTTGAATCATTCCCAAAGTGGAAGGAAAATCCACATTATCATAAGTGTTTTCAATTGTATTTGATTGATGGAAGGTTTTGAATTTAATAATCATGTTTTTCATAACACGTCACATACTAAATGATAAATAAAAAATGAATTAAACTAAGTGTGGAACTTTTAAATTGGAACAACAACAATGAAAGGTAAATCGTATATATGCATTTAGTAAAATAAGTGTATTTAGTAAACTAACTGGAATTAAACAATTAAACTAAGTACATAGATGAATAATAGTACACAAATGACTTAAATAGAACAAGAAACATGGAATACTCAAAAGATATTTGGAATAATCTTTGAAATTGCATTACTTCTCCAAGAAAATCTTGTACATTTCACATCGAAAATTTTGTCTCTAGGCCAAAGTAGGAAGCCCAAAATTGGTTCCTTGATCTTCTTTTAAAGAAACTTTTACATTGAAAATTGTTATCAAAATTGTCAACTGTCACAACTACTTCTTAACCATTCGGTCCTCATGAAAATTAAAAAAGCTATTTAAACTTTATAACTCTTATAATTACAAAAATGAGACATTTTCCAAAAATTGAAAATATTTAAAAATAATAATTCCATAACTTGGGAATCTTGTGCAATTTCGGGCTCACTTAATGAAGCTCCAGGTTGCACAACTTGAACATTCATTAGTGAAATCAAGCTCAAATACTTCTTCCATAGGGTCAAGTCAAGAATTGGCACTATAACATTATGTTGAAGACCATTTTTAAGTTGGTTACCTTGGTGTATGTGGGCTTTTCAGTGAATAAAGTTTTGACTAACCATAAAAACTGGAATTCCCTCTACAAGTACTTCACAATTGTAGCTCCTTTCAAAATTGTTGTTTTCTCATGATATGCATTGATCTCACTTTTTGCTTCCACAAGGAATATTTCATATTGTTCCCAAAAATGTAGGTTGCCTTGTTCGTCCCAACATGAAGGTAACCCTGCTCTGACACTCTTGTGAAAACTAGAATTAAAAGCTGCCACAGATTCTGTGACTTCTAACAATATGGTTTTTCATGTTTCTTGTACATGTTCTTTTGCACCGTATTGGTTACTTCTGAGGCCCTAAGCATTGCCTTTTATTTATCTATGACTACCATATGATCTTAGGCTACTTTGATTTGTTAAATGATATCATTCCAGATGTTCTCTCTTGCTTGAATAAGAGACATGTTCCCTTTTAGATTTTCTTTTAGTTCTTTGATTTAATTACATGTTGACTTGTATTTATTGTGATGCTCAGTTGCATTCTCTCTAGCCATATTTAGTTGTCTCTCCTTCTACTTCAATTTTTCTTTTACATCATCCAGACTTTTCTGCAGTTTCTTCAATCCATCTTTTGAGATCTTTAGCTCTGTCATAACACCAATAGGATTTTCAGTTGGGTCTTCAGAATAAGGTTGTACTACAATTGTGTAGACATGATTTTCTATCTTCTATTGTAGATCTAAATTTCTCTCCTTAGGAATTGTTATTCCCTTATTTATTTCAGGTAACCCATGAGTTAGGATTTCTTTTTCTTTTTTGATATTGGCCCATTCTAGAGCTTGAACATGCTTTGTTGCAGGTAGCTTCAATTTCCTCCTTAAAGACTGGATTTCAAACTCTGCACTCTCAATCAAGGACTGAATTGTTGCTTTATCATCTAGGTTTACCCCAAGCTTTATTATCAACTTCTCATACTCTTCATTCTGAGTATGAATAGCTTGGGAATTGGCCATTTCCATCTTTAATTGATCTATCACCTTTCTCAATAAAGCCTTCGTCTTGCTTTCTGCTAGTGATATTTTGTTGAGATAATTATATATTAACTCCCTCTCCCATGTCTTCTTGTGCAAGTTTATTTTATTTGGAAATGGAATTTATTCATTGTTAACGGATAAATTATTTTTTCTAAAATCTACATCAGAGGAAATTGATTGGGCCACAAGGTGAGTGAAAGAAAATATCAAATCATTTCTTTCCATGTCCATGGCTGAAAGAATTTTGGTTTGATAACTAGAAATGGATTGAGCTTCCAGCTGAGCCATATCATTAGACTTTATCTCCATGTTGCTCTCCTCAATTTTTTAATAGGTATCTTTTAGAACATTCAATGAATTATTTTCTTCTTCATCTGGAATTGGAGATGATGGTGTAGACTTCATCCCTCCAGCATCAACTAAAAACCAACCTCACTTGAAGTTCTTTCCATGAATTGTTCAAATTATGTCTAACCTCCTGTCATTCTTGCTTTCTTACTTCCCTGAGAACTTTCTACATCAAGATCCATGACATCAACAACACTTCTTTTCAACCCCTTTTTAGTAGGAAGAGGGGTTTCTACCTCCATACTCTCTTGTGTCTCCACCAAGCCACAATTTTCCAATTTCTCAAGTTATGGCTTTGTTACATGGATATAATGGGCATAGAATATTTCGAAACTCCTCGTTGAAATGACCTGGTGTGGATCATAGAGCCACTTCTGCCCCTGCTAAAAGTTCATACCTTGCAACCTTTTTCTTAGTCTCCTTTGCAGTCTGTTTATTATTTATAGTAAAGGGGCCAACAATCATAAGTAATTTAAACAAAAATCCTTTCCTAACTGGGAAAAAGTGTACTTCATATACATTCAAGCTTTTTCTAATAAATTCCAATGCAAATATTCTCATGGGTACAAAATAAGGAAGCTTGTATGGTGGGATATTTTCTCCATATAATCTTAGTTCTACATACTCTTCGAATGAGAGCCAATCTCCAACTTCCAAATATTTTCCCAATTGTAAAAGAGATTGAACCTTTGGTAAAATTTTCGAAGGAGTGGTATTACTAATGATTTTATAGACAATTGACATGAAAGAAGGAAAGTAAAAAGAGAAGTCTTGATTATTCTATCTACGCTTGATCATATCAGTCCAATTTATCATTGTCTACTTTTACTTATTGATATCCATGACATTCATACCAAAATCCATGAATTGTTCAAAATGAACATACAGGAAGAGGTATACCATCAAGGAAGGAAGCCTAAAGCACTAAAAAATACTGAAGTTGAGAATTTGTATATTAATGGAATGTTCCCAAAAAGTGGGAATATCCAACACAATTCTAGGTTGCATCACTATATGTAAAAGCCCTAAGGCTTGACAATAAATCATTGTGGCATTATCTCTTCCCAAAATTCCCGTAATTATAGATAAAATTGGCCTGACACTTTTAGAAAAAGAAACTATGGGAAATTTTGTAGACTCTAGCAAAGGAACTGCATTTGGAGGCAAAACTAAGTTATACAATTTACTTCTTGAAAGGCTCTAGCAAAAAAACATAATGGTTTCATTGGAAAATGCAGTGTAATTATTAGATTGTGGAAAACCAAGGGCTTGTTGAATCAACAAGGAAGACACGTGCAAACAAATTTCACCAAGGGAATTCATTACATAACATTTATGTGGGCATAAAGATGAGGTTAACCAACTGATGAATTATGGGAAAAGGTAATTTTGAGGGATAATTGGAGAGAATAATTTGATTTAACTATTCTTTAGGAATTGTTTTACTCAAACTGACTAGCTAGAAGGTTTTGATGGATTTCAAATAAATTTAATGGAAAAGCAGGGTCGAAAATATCATTTTGCATGTCCACTAGGGGAATATGGGTGGAAGAACTGGATAAAGTGGGTTTTTTGGTCATTTTTAGATTTTCTTTCAAAAACACGAGGTAGTTTAAGAATCTAAATAGTAAATACTGGGTAGTTCTAAAGAGACTTGATGATGGAGTCAATTGTTGATGGTCGCTAAGAGTAGAAGCTAGAATCTAGATTGAAAATGGCAGATAAAATAGAAGAAATGAGCGAAATTGGGTTTTTTAAAGACAAATGAAGGAAAAAATAAGGTAATGGAGAGTTGAGACAAAAGAGTATGAAAGGGTGACGTGGTGGCTAGCATTGGTACATGATGTGGAAGTGTGGTTGTTGACGTGGAATGAAGTGGATTGACGTGGAAGTGATGATGTGGAAACCAACCTTGAGGGCACCCTTGATGGTAAGTGGTTTCATCCATTTGTGTTGTTGGGGTTGATCATAGTTGTTGATCACCCCAACATTGAATTTTCAAAACCAGTTACTCAGGAGCAACTTACAATATAAATGTCGGGCTAGTTGTGATGTCGAAGTCGGTGTAGGCCTAGGCCCGATGTATGGTATGATGATGCTTTTAAAGTTGCGTGATTTTTAACATTTTTATTTGCTTGGCACTCGTGGGGTTGGCCCACTCCCTTTAAAATATTTTTTTATTTTATTAACCCAAACTTTGGGCCTACAGCATAATCTTAGCAAAAATATAGTCTGTATGTTTTTTTAGTAAACATATATGTCAAGTTTCTTTTATGATTTTATACTTTTTTATTAATAAAAAGTAATATGACTACAACATATTCACCATGATTTTATTTTGTATCATGACGATTCACCCATTTATTATAAATATAAATTTAGGGGGATTTCTTGAAAGTTTCCCTGACCTTCACAAACAGAAAATATGATTCAATTGTTGAAAAGGCATAATAAATATTTTTCATGGGATTCTACAGATATTAAGAGAATTTTCCCTGGTTTGTGTACTCATCATATTTATCTAAAGCACAACTCCCATGTGGTCTAGCAACCACAATGACAAATGAACCCGGCTCTGAAATATATTGTTAAGGAAGAACTTCAAAATTATTGAATGAAAATTTCATTTATTCAATCTCTAATAACCAATGGGTGTCCCAACTGGTTGTTGTGCCTAAGAAGAACGAAAAATGGAGATATTTATTTTAGTATTGAGAGCTCAATAAGGCCACTCAGAAGGATCACTTCCCATTTCCTTTTATTGATCGGGGCCTTCATACAATGTTTCATAAGAAACTATTTTCATTTCTCAAAGTCTTTAGTGGTTACAATGAAATCTAGATTGCTCCTAAAGACCAAGATAAACCTACCTTCACTTACCCCTAGGTGCATTTGCATGTCAAGTCCTTCCTTTTAGACTCTATAATGGACCAACTACCTTTCAACAAGTTATGCTAGGAAAATTTTCTGACTTGGTTAATGATTGTCTAGAGATTTTCTTGGATGAATTTACACCATACAATTATGAATTTGAAAAATCATTAGCTAACCTTGAGAAGTTACTAGAATGATGTAAGCAAACTCATATTTCTTTGAGCATTGAAAAATGGCATATGATGGTGAATGAAGGAATTGTGCTGGGACGCTATCTTTCCATCATAGGGATACCAATTGATCCAAAAACAAGTGAGGTAATATTTAAAATTTCTACTCCTAGAAAAAAAAAAAGGTACATATTTTTCGAGGGCATGTCGATTACTACAAGCGTTTTATAGGAAAAAAATTCTAAAATTGCTTGCCCATTGTTTGCCTTACTTTCAAACGATGTGGAAATTATATGGACTCATAATTGCAAAAATTATTTTGTAGGTCTAAAAATGTGTGTACTAGAAGCTCCTATTTTGTGCGGACCTAACTGGAACTTACCCTTCAATATTTCTCTAGATGCCTTTGACATTGCTATTGATGTTGTGTTGGAATAGCAAGAAGAATGCAAGCCTTATGTTATCTATTGCATGAGAAATGATTTAACCCATGTTTAATTGAACTATACAGTAACTAAGCGTTGGGAAAAATGTTGAGGGGGCATGAATCGGTATTTTAACTTTCACTAATATGATTTTTCTTTTCAAACATTATATGCTATTTATTGAAACCAACCAGTGTATGTCCGCGACTATAAAGAATGAAACCAGCATATGTGTAATAAACAACTAATTCATTGTCTTAAATCAAAGTGTGATGCATTAAGTAGTAAACAGATGCAGTAAGAATAGAATAAATCAACACACATAAGTAGCACACATGAACACTAGATTTTTTTCGATGGAAACCCAATGTGGGGAAAAACCACTACTGCTTTCGTCTCAGTCTTCAATCTACTTATAATAAAAAGTGTTTACAAATTTTGTATTAGTGCAAAATTTTCCAGTACACAGGCATATACCTACTGAAGGCTACAACCTTCTTTCATTTTCCAGCTTCTACTAGAAGGGAGCTTCAACCCCCTAGCTCTTGTACTGGCTGATATGTTTATCAATACATAGGCTACTACCTTCACTCTTCCTCTAGGGACCACGTTTCATAAATTTTTAGACTGGATACTACTAGTACATAACAACACAATATGAAGGCCATGTTTCATCAAATTTTCATATTGGACCCATCAGTAACATTGAAGCTAAAAATTAATCACCACTGCAATAACTACATCTACTAACAATCAATCAATTTGAACAGTAAAATCATTGTCACCAGAACACAAAGTTGAACCCAAACACTGCATCAACAATTATAATCAACTACAACCTCAAAAATCATATGTCATAATGTATATGGTACTTCAGTGCAACCAACCTGCATGTATATGCTACTTCCTTTAACCAAACTTGCATATACCTCCAAAAATACTGAATCATAAAAACCTCTGAATCAAAATTGTACCAACCAGAATATTCTAAAGATCTACTCTCAAATTACGGAGTTCTAAATATATAGTAACAAATATCAACCTGCTTACTCAATCAATTAGACTTAATCCCGTTAAACAGACAGTTGTACTTTCAGATTTAATGAATACATCATTGGCATATAGCAATAAAACAACAACACTAATCAACAAGATTTTCTTCTGCATACGCTACTTGGAGGTGCCGAACTAGCGTGTATACGTGCCCTCACCAAGGTGAACCAACGTATAGATGTTAAAATAATAACTTAAAACTTCACAACTATTCCAAACTTTAGTCATATCCAGATCATAACATTTACAGAATAAAACATGCAGTAGCATTCAAATATAGCCCAAAAATGATCATATCATACAATGATAAGTCATTTAAGGATTCATGATCTTGATCCAACATTATATCCAAAGGTGCATAAGATATTTCATATCATATCATAACCATAGCCCTTACAACATAAAATACACTTCCAATAGAATTATTCATGAAAAACCCTTTCACTTGCACACTTGGCCCTTTTATCTTCTCCTGCTTATATAGTTTTAGCCTTTCTCAATGCCTTGGACCAAAACAACACATAGAACCTCTGCTATTCTTAGACGGGATCAAGTAACTGTTATTCTGCTCAATATTGTGGGCTAATACCATGGTATGGGCCCTTGGTATTCTTTAAATTTATTTTTCCTTAATTTTCCATCCCATACACGCTTTTCCTCTTGTGAAAGTGTGTGCATATGTATACACACTTTTTGTTTAGTAAACCTGATTATGTATGCTAATTGGGCTAGGCGAACCAGTGTATACAACTAAAAACATTCATTTTATGTAATTTCTTGATTCTAATATGTAGTCCTTTGTTCCAACATCTTGTTCTTCTATACCATTTCCCTGTTACCTCTGAATTGACCTACTACAATGTGAGTTTCCCTTTATCAAATCTGAATTGACCTGTGAGTGGGTTGCCATCAAGGACAACACCTGTACCATAATGCCAAAAACCTCCCCCTTTGGACTTGATAGCAACCATATAGGTGTTTGTCACTTCAAGTTGTAGAACCTTTTAGATATATCAAGAAACACCAAGATACTCTCCCGATTTGAGATCAAGGGAAAAGGGTAGACCAAGATATTCTCCCCCTTTGATATATATTATGTTGTCCATGCTCCCCCTGAGTACACGCAAAGTATGTAGAGAATTTTTTCAAAATAATAGCATGACTCTATAGCTCAACTATGCGGATATGACCTTGCTATGACCAATGACTCATACATACATCAATCACCCAACCAAGTGGGGATATACCAAATTTTCATACATGACTGAAAAATTGCAATTATTACATCCGTCTTCCCATGCATAGTGGGGGTACAAATTACAACAAATGTCCAAAAGGAATCATTAATAGAATATGACATTAAGATTCATATTATTACACCATAGGTCTTTACATGACCTTTACAACAAATGATATGAACATCTGAGATCATAGCTGAATTCAACAACCATGATGCCAACAATGCATAATGTTTTTGAAGGCTAATGCTCCCCTTGAATATGTGCTACCTGTGCATTGTCAACAATTAATTCATCAAGGCATATTCATCAATCAAATAAATAGTAATGAACAAAGTATATTAGCATAATGTAACTATTAACATTAGACTGAACACCAATGTCAGAAACTGATTTTGAGTTTGACCCATTGTTTTTGTATTAGAAAAACACACATGCAAGTGCAGGCAAAGAAACTCGCATATATACGTGACTCTACTTCATGAAACCTACATATAGGAAATATTCTTCTGAAAATTGGCTTTAACAGTAGGATGATGCAGAAACTAATCCAAACTGTTGTTTGATATATTCAAATGTTTCTCACGGAAGTGGTTTGGTAAATATATCAGCAACCTTTTCTTTAGAGGGAACATACTCCAATTTAACCTTTTGTTCAAGTACTTGTTCTTGTAGAAAATGGTACTTAATGGGTATGTGATTAGTCTTATAGTGCATGACTGGATTTTTCAAAATACTAATAGCACTTGTATTATCACATAGAATGGATATGGGTGGAGAACATGTGATTTGAATATCTTATAATGTTTTCATCATCCATATTAGTTGTGTGCAAAAAGATGCAACAACCACATATTATGCCTCAACTATAGATAAGGCAATCAAACTTTGTTTCTTTCTGAACCAAGATACCAATCGTGATCCCATATAGAATGCACCTCCACTAGTGCCTTTTCGGTCATCAACATTTCCTGCCCAATCCACATTTGTATATGCAGGAAGAGTGAGATTTGCATCTCTATGATATCATAGACAAAATTCTTTAGTTCCTTGGATATATTTGAATATTATTTTTACAACCTGAAGATGTGGTTCCTTCGGATTGGCTTGGAACCTTCCAATAATTCCTACTACATGCATAATATCTGGAATCGTACTTACTAAATAAAGTATAATTCCAATCATACATATGTATGCTGGTTGATTCACTCTAGGAGATTCATCATTATAACTGATACAGTTTCCTATTACCATTGGAGTACATACTGGTTTGGAATTGTCCATTCCATACTTCTTCATAACCTGCTTGAGATATTTAGTTTGTGAAAGAAAGATTCCATATTTTGTTTGTTGTACTTGTATACCAAGAAAATAATTTACTTCTCCAAGTAAAGACATTTCAAACTCTTGCTACATAACAGAAGCAAAATTTTGACTCATAAATTCTTACTAACAATGATGATATCATCAACATAAACAACAATAATTAGCAGTTTATCATTCTCAATTTTTGTATATAAGTTGATGTCTGCAGATCCTTTTGTGAAACCTTGTTGTTTAAGATATTTGTCAAGATGATAATACCATGTCATTAGAGCTTGTTTCAGTCCATATAGAGCCTTTTTGAGTTTGCATTACAAGATTTGCATCATTTCCCAGAATGAATCCTTCTGGTTCTTCAACATATACTTCTTCTTCTAAATCTCCATTAAGAAATGCAGATTTTACATCCATTTTATACACTTTGATTTTTCAAGAACTTGAAAGAGCAAGAAACATTCTTATGGGTTCAAGTTTGGAAATAGGTGCAAAATTTTCTTCAAAGTCTATAGCTTCTTCTTCAACATACACTTTACAAACAAGTCTTTCTATAACCTCTCCATTTTTATTCAACTTATTCTTAAATATCCTTTTTATTCCTATAACATTTTTATCATGAGGTCTAGGAACTAATTCCTAAGTATCATTATTTTCAATTTGGTCAAGTTCTTCATCCATGGCCTTGACCCAAAATTCATCTTTGCAGGCTTCATTTACATTTTGAGGTTCTGTGGAGGATAGTAATGCTAGATAACTTTAGGTCCCCATAAGAGTTCT
>APFE031668455.1:3122-18223 GCA_000404065.3 Pinus taeda
CTAATAATATTCGACTGTTCTATTTTTAGCCTGGCAGTCTAAAAATAGACTCCGCCCATATGTCTAAAAATAGAGGCCCATCTATTTTTACCAACTTGACCAATCATCCACAAATAGCATCCTGCAACTCATAGACCATGATCCATATGTCTAAAAATAGACATAGTCTAAAAATAGACTTTGCGCCAAAATAGCCTGCGGGCCCACTTAGTGAAGGCGACTTCTTTTCACTAAGCTCCATCATCTTGTTGCATTTTCAACACAAAGGGTGGCTTTTGATTGGTATTTTGAAACAACTTTTATCGTAATAGTTAAGGGATGTTACAGAAGAAGATTGAGTCTTTCGTCATTTTCAATTTTGGGTTCTTTTGGCATTAAATAAATAAGTTTACTCCCATGGGAAGTAGACCTAGAGAAGTAACCCATATTTTGGGTGAACTCCATTAACAATTTTGTTTGCATCTCTCTTTCTTTCTTCTTTTCTACTCTATTTATGTGCTTTTGGTCAAGTTAATTTCACATTTTAAGTTGTTTTAAGTTTAATTATTCACACTTAAACACTTTAGAATTTAGACTTCTGTGATCCATAGCATGTTTGTGAGAATAATTTGGGAAAAATCACATAAAGAATTATTCTTCGACGCGTTTCGAACCAACCAGCGTGGTTCATCGTCAGGACAAGTTGAAGATCCAATCTGAGCGACAAGTTAAATAGAGACAGCAGGGCATTCCAACAGCTATATTTTACTGAATAACGACTAGATTTGACCAAGGTCCAAGGTTGTTAAAAAACTTTTAGTTAAATTATTTATATTATTATTAATATTCAATTAATATTATTGTTCCTATAAATAGTATAAATAATATACTATTTATAGGAACAATAATATTAATGATATTAATAATAATATAAATAATTTAACTAAAAAAATTTAACAACCTTGGACCTTGGTCAAATCTAGCCGTTATTCGGTAAAATATAGCTGTTGGAATGCCCTACTGTCCCTCTTTAATTTGTCGCTTAGATTGGATCTTCAACTTGTCCTGACGATAAACCACACTAGTTGGTTCGAAATGCATCGACGAATAATTCTTTATGTGATTTTACCCAAATTATTCTCACAAACTTAAACACTTTTTCAAATGAGGTCACTTTTAAGATCCTAGATCAGTAGAGAAGGATTTCTCTATATCTCAAAATTTGCGCATCAGATGGTCATGATTTTTTTGAGAAAAATGAATGGAATATGACAAATATGGTTATAGAACTTCATATTAAATTAATTTGTAAATAGTGGCTAAAACAAATTTGTTGATACTCCTACAACACTCCTATTGCAACTTCTTATATAGGGTTGTTACAACTCTATTACATTTGTTGCAAGCTCATTAAAATTGTTTTATAATGCTAATTTTGAAGCTTTAAAGATGCTTTATAACAATACATAGTGATCATTTGAGGAAATTTAAAATAGCTAACAATAGAGAGAGGCATGCAATGGAAAAAATAAGTGTCCATGTAATATTGTTAATACAGAGATGTTAGGGTGCATGAAGACATGCACCATTTTTGGTTGGAATGAGATGATAGGCCTTAGAATTGGTGTCTTTTTACACCCTCTTTTCCCTGTTATTAATTCCTTTTCATTTACTTATGTCTCATATTTGTCCATTCTAATACTTGTAAATGGAACTTAGACATAAGAGTTAGTAAATATCAGCACTTTGTTCTATGGAAACAAGGCTCACTCTAATAGAAGAAAGGGTTGTATGATTTAGGTAGTTCTCCTTCCTGGTTATGTAATTTAACTCAGCCTTTTATTCACATAGAATTTATTTACTTCTATAATTAATTTATGATTGTGTTATCATTGCAATGAATTAATCGTGCATGGTTGTATTTATTTATTTATCAACCTATTTGGGCAATTGATTATTCATGTTTACTTTTGATTTGGCATGCTTACATTTCATTTTGGTTTGCATTCATTTATCTGTTAAATAAATGTGCTCAACACATAATATATTTATTGGTTTGAGTAAAACTAAGGATCATCTTAGCAAGGATTAGCCTTTTCATTTCTTACTTGTGTCGTTTGTTCTACCTGTTTTGGGGTTGCACCATTCACCTTCCTAAGCCCACTAGGTAGAAGTGTGTTATTTCAATTTCATAAGTGTGATATTTAAAATACGATAAGTGTTTTTACTTTCCAGTAAGTCTTTTTAATTCCATGCAAACACGTTTACTTTCTTACAAGTGTATTTACTTGTCAACAAACATGTTTTCTTTCCTGCAAGTAGCTTTAGTCACTTTACTTTTAAACTTGTAGAGCCTTTTAAAACTTTGCGATTTTCCTATACTCCGTATGTAAAATTAATCATTGATACTAAAACAACAAAAAAAACAATGAAAGTTAAAAGTGTGAGTTGCAAATACAATGCATGGTAACTTTCAAATTCCATTCAAGCCTTGGGCTGACAATTGACTGCATAGTATTTTGGTTGAATTTATGAGGAATTAGAAAGGTAATTAAAAGGCCCACCAGTTTCGTAAGACCTATGCCACATGGGCTATTACATAGCACAAACCCCTTCTATTCTTCTCTCTTTTAATTCATGCTCAACTACTCTACTCTACTATGGAACAAAATTCAAGAAATAGAATGGAACCCATTTTCGTCCTGATGGTCAAGTTATAACACAACCTGATAGTCAACTAGGGGTTAAATCTAACCCATTCAACCCTCAACATGAGTTAAAATTTCACCCTTCTATAGTCTTTCTCATTATCCCCATGTGGCTAGCCCCTTTTCCATGAGTAATGGGGGCTGAGATGGCCTCTTGAATTACGATGGTCAATCATGATAAGTCAACTTCCAACAGACATAAATTTTTCATATGAATTATGATTGATGTGGTTTGAAATTTTGGAAAGTTATTATATTGTAGAATAATGTAAAGGGGTGAAACACTTAAGAAATGTATTTTTTCCACCAAAAAATGTCATTTAAGGCATTAAACTATCCCTGGAATATTTCTAACCCCATTTCTCCAAACTGATTCTAGCTACTAAAATTATTCTTGCAAGTTGATTTTTTTTCCATCCTCAAAGACTCGAGATGTATGAAAAGCAATAAAATAATCCAATTCAAATCAGTTTTTTGCAATGAAACATCTACTTCTTCTTATTAGTGTTTCCTTATTTATTATAGTGCACCTTATCTTCTTATTATTCTTTTTTGGCTTGAGCCACAGTGCTTTGAGCCTTGAATCTCATTCATTACATAATGCTTTATAACATGCCAATGGCCAATTGAGCTACCCCCCGTGGGCTATTTTAGAGAATCTTATAATCTGGCCAAGGTTAAAGCCATTTTTCTACTTGATGACCAAATAAATATTTATTGGTGATGATAGATCTCTTAGTGTTGTAGAGTTTGTAATAGTTAAATTAGATGATGGCCATTTTAATGATGTATTAATTGTTCCAAGTCTTTGATAAAATATTCTATAATTATATCAAATCACTCACTCAAGTGAAGTTAAAAGAATTATAGAGTTTTCACCTCACCAAGTTGTAGTCAAGTGTTTGAAATATCCTATGTATGTTCCAATAACTAGAATTGTTAATGATATTACAATTAAGTTGTACAAATATGATAACTTTGATTTATGATATTTTCCATCAATTTTGTTGCTCATACTAATGAATTAAATAAACTTTGGCATGAGATATTTTTTTACCTAAATTATTGATCATTGCAGGAACTATATAACCAAAATATGGTGACTAGTCTTCCTTTGGTTTCTCAAAAAGATGGTTTTTGTGTCAAGTGCATTATTAGAAAACATCATTGGGAAATTTTTGGCAAACATATCTCTTTCAATAAATTATCCCCTTTGTGACATGTTCACATGAATTCATATAGATTTATATGGTTTTATTTCTTATCTTTCTTTCTAGGTGCAAGTACCTTTTTAAATTTCATTGATGGCTTCTCTAGATGCACTTGGGTTTATTCCTTAAGAATGAATTATTTGACATGTTTTTGTCTTACAAGGACCTTGTAGAAAATCAATCTAGACTTCAACTATAGAGGTTAAGAACAAACAATGGAGATGAATATGTTCATAAAAAATTTACAACTTAATTCATTTCACAAGGCATTCAAATGCAACATATGTTTCATATACACCAAAACAAAATAGTATTGTTGAGAGAAAGAATTATGCATTAAATTAAATGGAAATATGTATGATCTAATCCAAGGGATTAAGTTTTCATTATTTGGTATAAGTCATCAATTGCGTGAATTACATTGTAAATTGCACCACCACAAAGACTTTAAACAATATAACACCAAATGAAGCATACATTAAAACTAAACCATACGTGTGCCACTTTTGATTGTTTAGTAGTGGAGCATGGGATCAAGTTCTTGATGAAGAAAGGAAATAATTACATCCTAGAAGCTAGATGTTCACTTTTATTGGATATTTGAAAGATGAAAAAGGTTATATACTTCTTCAACCTAATTTCGATGAAATAATTATTAGAAGAGGTTAATTTTGATGAAAATATCTTGACCTACAAGTTTAATTTAGCATTTGCACCATCTTTAACATATGACTTTTCTTTAGTAAGTGCAGGATATTCTCTTCCCAACTGTTATATTAATGATTCTATTATGGTTTCTTCTTTAGATAATGAAAATGAGGATGGAAATTGACCTTTTCCTATTCACCTTCCTCCAACTTAGTCTGTTGAACATGAACTTGCACCGACACCATAGCTTCACAAGTGGGTACATACAACATGAGAAAGAATTAATGATCTTGCTAGAGACCCTAGAGTTAAATTTCATGCACATTTATAAAACTAGTGAACCTCCTCTCTTTTGGCTCAAGTTTTAGAGACTCGCAAGAGCATTTGTAGAAAATTCTAGCCATCCAAATTGGGATGCAACAATTAAAAACAAATATAATTCCTTAATCATTAACCATACTTGGTTTCTTGTGACTCTTTCAAAAGGAAGAAAACTTGTTAGATATAAATGCATGTTTAAAACCAAGTATGCATCAGATGGAACTGTTGAAAGAAATAAGGCCCAATTAGTTGCCAAAGGATTTTCTCAAGTTGAAGGAGATGATTATAAGGAAGCCTTTTCCCCAATATCCAAGCTTATTTTGATATAGTTTGTTCTAGCTCTTGATATCTCACATAAATGGGGAGTCCATTAGATGGATTTGAAATCCTCCTTCTTTCATGGGGATCTAAATTAATGAATCTACATGGAACAAACTCCTAGCTATGTTAAAAATTTCTCCAACCTTGTTTGTTGCTTTATGAAGTGTCTTTATGGTATTAATAAATATCCCCAGGCTTGGTATGCTAAAATGTATAGATTTCTTATTGAAAGAAACTTCTCTAGAGATCATAATTACAACCCCAATGTCTACACTAACGAAGTAGAAAACATTCTCATAATACTTCATCTTTATGTTAATGACATTATCTTCAATATTAATGGCCTTAAAAATTTTAACCATGTGAAATGCATCCTTAAGAATAAATTTGAAATGACAACCTTAGGTTCTTTGCATTATTTTCCTAGCCTACAAGTATGGAAAACCAAGGAAGGATTTTTTCTTTCCCATTCTAAGTATGCATGTGGCCTTCTGCATCACTTTCACATGGAATATTTTAAACCATTCTCATCTCCTTTCCAGTATATATTCAAACTTCCTAGTACTTGTACTACACCTAAAGTAGATGACACTTTATACCATAATGTTCCAAGAATTTTTGTGAAAACTTCTTAAATACAAATCTTCATTGTAGGACCTATAATTGACACTTACATTTACATGTGAAACATTAGCAACACATTCTTTAAACAATACTTCACCAATCCATCATCATAAACAAGAATCCAATAACCAAGAAGTAAACATAACACAATACGTGATAATGGAGTTCTTCCTTTATGGACTACATCTTCAGGCCCTGGGTCAATAGTGGGGAGGTCGCTTCATTTATATCAGCAAAATATAATGAGTACATGGTCGATCTTCATCAACAAAAGGATGGATCTCTTATATGGAGTGGAAATTTCTCTCCTCCAGAAACGTTCTCCTCCAAATAATTCTCACATATAAAGACTTCTCCTTACCGAGACAAAGAAATAGCTTCTCACAAAAGTGAAATAAAAATGGAAACTCACACATAAGTGTAACAAGTCCTCATGAATCCACTAGTCATATTCAAATCATACCTATCATCATCATAATTGTATCACAATTTTGAGACTAATGGTCATAAACATGACTACTTTCTAATGAAGTGTCAGCATGACCCTCTTTCAGCACTGCAACACCTTGATTTTCATGCCAAGGATCAAACAATGATTTTCATGTAAACATTAAGATATTACTGTCCTACTACAACATACAACGATCACCAAAACCTACAACATACATCCATCCTTTTACTGAAAGAAAAATAAGAAAATGGTCAAAATGTACCATTTTAGCTCCCAATCTAAAGATGGCCTAAAAATCGGATGCTTAAGTTTAGAAATGGACTGCACCATCATGATCCTTATGAAATTCTAAGCAATTCTAAGTGTAAATTTGACCCCATTCCAACACTATCAAATATGGGCCTCTATGGAATCTTTCAGATTCCTCTTGCATCAAAGTTCCATAGAATATCTTGGGAAAAATACCGAGGGGGGGGTGAATTGGTATTTTAAAACTCACTAAAACCTTCTAATTTCTTATTCACATTTTTCTACATGACTATAATGAAGTAAACCTGCATATGTATGCAACTATTATGCAGAAAACTATTGTATATCCAGTTAACTAAACTTTTTAGTTAATCCATCATTTGTTTAACTTGAACCAGTGTATCAGTACTTCATTGGGCATTAATTAAACAGTAACCATGTGCAATAAGAACAGAATAAACCATCCACATAAGAAAGACATCAACACACATGAACACCAATATTTTTAGGTGGAAACCAAATGTGGGAAAAAACCATTGTTGTTGTCATCTTTGTCTTTACCTTTTATTACAAAGAAAACATCTTACAATCTTGTATTGGTGCAAACTGATACCAGCACATCCGCACCCACCTGAAAAATGGTATAACCTTCTCTCATTATCTAGCACCCACTGGAAGGGAGCTCCAACCCCTTGATCTCATTTACCAACACCCACCAGAGGAGAGCTCCAATCCCCTGATCAGATGTACCTGCTACCATTGGAAGGAATCTTTGACTTCCTCACTGAAGGCTCCAACCCTCAACACCTCTGTGCACCATGTTTCATAAATTTTCACACTGGATCCACCTGATACAAAACATCACAACTTGTAGGCCACTTTTCATCAAATTTTTCGACTCGACCCACTACCATCATTTAAGCCCAATGCCAAATTTCAAAACTAAAATTGATCACTACAACAAATTACTCAATCATTGAACCAATTAAATCAACCAATCACTGAACCAACTGAGATCCAAATCAAACAACTCATTCTCAAACAACCAAAGCAATTAGATCACTGTAAGCAGAATACATGGTAAATTTTAGGGCTGAATTTTAGCCCAAGAGTGAAATTTAAGGGGTTTTTCATTTTAGAGGGGTGAAAATTTTATAAAACACCCATTTCATATATTTAGCCCAAAAAAAAAGGGGCATATAAACTACGAAAAGACTCATTTGAACCGATTCGCCTAGTTTTATTTGGTCCCAATTTCCCTGATGTCTTCTGTGAATGGCTCCCTGTCTTCAGATCTAGTTTTCATCGATGGCAAGGGTGTAAATAAATAAAAATATAAATAAAGTGGAGGCATGATAAATAAATAAAACCTCTTTTTATATTTACTCCAAAGGTATGGTAAATAAATAAAAATATAAATAAACTAGAGGTATGGTAAACAAATAAAACCTCTTTTTATATTTAGTCCATAACCCTCTTTCTATTTAAGAAGGCTCAAAAAATAGGTTTTATTTAAGTGAATCCTATGGACCAAATACCATATTTATAAAAGAGGTATGGTAAATTAATAAAAGTATGAATAAACGAGAGGTATGGTAAATAAATAAAACATTTTTTATATTCACTCCATAAGTCACCTTATATTTACGAACATTCAAAAACTGCATTATATTTAGGTGAAGCCTATGGGCCAAATACCACAGGCCAAATATTATTAATACCATGCAAAAAAACATTATTAACCCTAATATTAGTATTAATAAAAATAAAGATGGCACATGGTATTGACCCATGGTATTCATGTGGAATGTAGCCTATTTAAAGGGGGGGAATTAAACGAGCATAGATCCATATTTACTTTGGACCTACTAAGCACTGAGAGGGATAAAATATCATGATATGTAAACTAGCATAGAGTGAAAAAATATTTGATCCCTCTCGGGGCTTGGTAGATCAAGAGTAAAAATGGATCTTGTAATTTAATGTCACTTAAACATCTTACCTCAATTAAAATAAAAAATAAATAAAATAAAAATCAATTATTAATTTTTATAATTTTTATAAATTACTAATAGTAGTTTTTAAGCTCCAGGTTTATGATAACCCATGGTATTGACCCATGGTAATACCATGGTATTCATGTGAGCATAGACTATTTAAAGGGAAAATTCTATCATCTTAGATCCATCTTAATTCCAGGTCTACCAAGTGCTGAGAGGGATAAATAGATTTCATCCCTCTAAGAGTGGTAGATGTGGAGTTAACATGGATATAGCTTGGTTTTTATGATAATGAAGATATTAAATAGACTTAGTAAATTATATTGTAAAAAAAGTTAAAAACATCTTAAGGTGAATGGTAAAGCTACATTTAGTCACTTCACAAAATTTAGTAAAAAATACCAATATCTCCATTAATATTGTTTTTTCTGATTTAATGAAAAACAAATTCAAAATAGTGAAACCTTATCACTCTTTTCACATCACCCTCGCAGAAGAGAGATGGTGGTTGCCTAGATTTCCCACTATTTTTCAAACGTTCTCAATATGATATCTTCATGAAAAAGTTAATGTACTAATGTTGGATTAGTTGTTTGAAAAATATGTTGGTTTGTACAACCTTTCATCTTCTTTATTATTCTTAGTTTGTCATAATGATCTATAGGGATTGGGCCACTGCACCATATTGTCCCAAAAGGTGGAGATTGTGCACCAAAAAGGAAATTAATCCACATGTTACATTGATGTTAAAAAATGAAAGACTTATTAAGGTAGTGAATTATACTAATAAGCAATTTAGATTGAGTGAGACGTAATTAAATTTTATTATTTAATTAAGCATTTCCAATTAAAATAATAATAAATCTACACTTATCTATTTATATATTGATTTGAAGGCTTCTAACACCAATCACTTCTTTCCATTAGATCCCCTTCAGACCTTTGGGATACCTACTACTTTCTTATATTATATAGTTGGGGCTTGCTACTTGTTGGCGTGTTGGGGTAAAAAAACTTGATGTGTTTTTTCTTATCTCACAGTTGGAGTTTACGGAATAAGAAAGAAATTTGATTTGCATTTTCTCATCCTGATAGGTAAATGTCTGTAGATGAAGATTCCATCTTAGCAACTTTGTCACAAGGAAATTTTGTATATTTTGTTGTTCCTCAGTACAAAATCAAGAATTTTTTTTTTTTAACTCAACATTGGTTGCATTTAGGAGAAAAGAGTTGTCTCCATGTCTTCTTCATATAGGAAAGTTGTATGGTCTAATGATCATTCCATATGACTATTGACAACTAGCTTCTGGTACAAGGCTATCTTTGATGATGAATCAGTAGTAGTAGCTTGGTGGTGGGGAATATTTGGAAAGTTAAATCTTCAATGAAATCCATGATTTTTATGTGGTTGGCCCTAACGAATAATGTTTTGACATGAGAGGTTCTAAAAATAGGGCAAGGTAGGGTCCCGGAATTTGTACTATATGCAAATGTGAAGTGGAAACAATAGATCACGTGCTAGTGTTCATTTGTATTTTTTCTCAGGAGGTATGGGGTGTTATTCTCCCCTTATTTGAGGATAGGATACTTGGCAAGAGGCTTTCTTGTTGGATTGTTTGATGATAGAGCACTCAAATGACATAGATCATTGCTCCTGATTGCCTCTAGAGCCATTTGGACAAGAAAGAATGAATAAAAATTTTGTATACAAGGAGATCCGTCCTTTTTAGGTACATCATCAAATAAAATACATATATGAAGGCATAAAAATGACTCCAAAGGTTAAAGTTCCAAGGTGGGTTACAATCTAGAGGTTGATAAAACTTATCCATGGCCTTTCTTTGTTGGTGCTTGCCAAGGTGATATTCTTGTTATATATATTATCTGTGAATATGTGTGATATTACTGTTCTATATATTATCTGTGATTCGAACCCAAGTCAGTTGCTCCTGCATGTGTAATATTCTTTTTCTCTATATTATCTGCGATTCAAACCTAAGTCAGCAATGTGCAGGAGGCAAATTCGAACTGGTGCTACATTTGGTGTCTTTCATGTCTACCTTTTCCATAGAATTATCCACAATACATCAAGTTCTTGATTCACATGTCTCCCAATATTTGATTATTTTTCACATTTTGAAGTGGGCATAGAGGATAGCTCTTGTTTCAAGTGCTCAATTATGATGCTCTTACTAATGATGAGGCTTGTAGCCAAGTTTTTGAAATACCTGGTGATAAAGATGCAAAAGTTTTTATAAACATGTTGAGTCTACCTCAAGGATGTTATCATCTATTAGGTGATCATGATGAACATGGAAATGCTACTTAAGAATATGATGTAGCAATTCAAGAAACAATAGTATTTGTTGATGCCAAAAACCACATACAAATTTTACAAATGCTAATCAAAATGAAATTGTTGAAATGAATATGATTGAAGGTGGTTGAGTTATGGGAAGGATTAATGAGAAATTTTCATTGCCAAGCCAAGTCACCCTACATGAGTGGTTAGCGGAAGCCATGATGAGTATGAATTGAAACGATCTTTACAAAGACTAATGAAGAAATCCTTAACATGCCTTCATTCATGCTAGGCCATAAGGTGTTCAGGTGGTGGGGACCAGAGTTACATAAATCTTTTATTGTTGGTCTATTAAACTCCATAATTTAAGGTAGGAACCATCTGTTGGTTGGGTAAGATACAACTATTCAGGTAAGAGAAAGGAAGTTCGGTAAGTAAGGGGGGCCTATTTCATTTTCCTACTTGCATAAAGCCTGATTGAAGGGGAGGGACTTTAACACAATGACTCAAAATAGAAGATTGCATCATAAGACCACAGGTAAGGTTCATGGGTATGGGATTCCCTCAATTCAACACTTCATGACATGGTAGAATGACTTTCATAACTTATATATTTCTTGAAGAATAGAATGTAATGATCAAATATCATATGGAAGGATGAACTACCTAAAGGTCATTGGCTTAAAAACTACCCGGAGAGTGAATGAAAGTGTTTATAAATTGCCCCTACAAATATAACAACTTCTCCTTACAATGAGGCTACAAATTTGTAGAAGGAAGAAAGTCCTTTGTCACAGTTAGGCTGGTATTTGAGAAATTGGTTTGATATGGAATCAACAAGGTAGTGATGGAAACACTCAAGGAAACAAAAGTTGGGAGAAAAGTAAAACAAAATTTGTACAAACATTAATCTCTCATAGCTTGAAAAAAGTGGTAGAGAAAAGATTAATCTCTCCTACCTTGATAGAACTGGTGATCAAGATCAACACATATAAGAACTTTGTTGTGGAATAGTATCAAAACTAATAGAAGGATATGAAAGAGTGTATAGTAATAACCTTGACAAACACGGCTACTGAAACTTTCAACATTGTTTGTAGGAACAGAAACTTATGTTTCTTTTTTCGAAACATGTATGTTAGTGTATTATAGTTTAATGAATATGTTTTCCTATTATCATATATGGTTTCATACTTTAACAAAACATTCGCCAAGACTTCACAATGTTTTATTATTCAGTGAAAGATTTCCCAAGATCTTACAACATTTTATAATTCAGAGAAAGATTCGCCATGACTTCACAAGATAATATAATCTGGTGAGAGATTCACCAAAAATATTATATATACATATTATATTATTGATAAAATCACCTCACATTTTTCCTATGTATCATGGGGATTCGCCCATTTATTATACATATAAATTCAGGGTGCTTCTTAAAATTTTCCCTGCCAGAATACCAATATTGAACCCAAACACAACATCAACTCACTGAACCAAATGAAAACCCTGATCAATAAAATATTAGAATATATATGCTACTTTACTTTAGCAAATCCGCGTGTATACGCGACTTCCTTGAAGCATACCTGCATAAATATCTCAAAACATTGAGCCCTGAGACTAAATCATTGGCATTCTGAAACAAACACTCAGTTACACCCTAAACCACTGAATTACTCTGAAATAATCATAGAACCATCATAAATATTCAATCACATATAGTTAGTAGCATCATCACTCTTCAATCAATCAATTCAACATCAATCATCAGAACATTAAACCTACATATGTATGTGCCGTTCAGGTTATTAAACCTGTGTATATGTTGGGTCCCTATAATACTAGTGATTACCCCATTACTATTGTAGTTATACCCCTTATTAATATTTTTGTGCCCCTATTGTACCCATATTGTTATTACTGTGCCCATAGAATCCCTCTATTGTTATTTTTGTGGCTTTATATTACTATTGTTAGGTCGGCTAGGTTATATTGTGACTCCTTAGACTCCTATATATAGAAAGATTGTCATTTTGATCATCAAAGAATTGTCATTATGTAATTTAAAGGAGGTTTCCCCTCGAAAGTTGGATTTTAAGGAGTTTATCTATCTTTTTCTATCTTTTTCTTGAGCTGGTTTCATAACATTTGGTATCAGAGCTTTGGATTCTAGGGTTTCGCTGCTCCAAACAAGTCATCGTGGCATTTTTGCTATAACTTTTTTTCTGTGACATTTCAGAAGTTGAAAAAAAACCCATTTGAGAAGACATCACACTAAATCTCATGTCCGAATTTCAAATCTTTTTACAATATATTTGCGGAGATATGATTTGAGGAAGTTGGTCTTTTTGCATAATCCTGAATTACATTCCAAACAGGTGACCTGGGGAAAATCGTCATAACTTTTTCTCTGAGCATTGGATTGAAATTTTGTAAGAAGGTGCAGAAAGAGGACAGACTATAGTTTCTTCTATCTATTTTTCACAGCTAAAGGTCGAAACTGTGACGTGTGGCACATCATACAAGTTCGCTCTACTAAACTAGTCTATAATTAGGTCACTGGGGATATTTCACATAACTCTTCCTTGGAGAATCCAATTTGGATCAGACTGGTGGAATTGCAAAGAGGAGATAGAGGGCTACCATAGGTCGTAATTTCATAATTGGATGTTCTGAAAGTACAGAGATACATCAGAGGAAATATCGAGCTCCTACAAAGTGAAAAAAAAAGGTGTGTAGATTCTTTTAAATTTTTGCTTAAGATTGGTTTAAAAATTATTTTGAAGGAATTCAAAGGGCTAGTAGAGCATTATTATCAGTAACTGATGCCCCAAGGAAAGAAAATGCAAACACCTAGTAAGGAACCTGAAAGCTCTAGCATGACTCATGGAGAAGAGGAAGAAATGCTACATGATATATCAAAATTACAAGACCAAGTGCAAAAAATGTCAGCCTCACAAAAGCTAACAGAAGCTAAGATAAATGGCATGGAATCTAAGATAAAGGGCATGGAAGCTAAGATGGACAATTGGAAGACAAATTTGAAGACAGACATGGACGATTTGAAGATGGATTTGAAGACAGACGTGGAAGAATTGAAGATAGATTTGAACACAAACTTGAAGACAAGCATGACAGATATGAAGACGGATTTGACAAATTTTCTACAAGAAATACTTACTAATGGTGAAAAGGTAGTAAAGGAAACTCATGATGCGAACAAAATAAATGTTAATCATGATTCCATAGACTCTAATGTGGGATAGAAGACCCATCATATTCCAAAAATCGATATGAGGAAGTTTGATGGCAAGGATCCCGCAACATGGATATTACAGATGGAGCAATTTTTCGATCTCAATAATATGCAAAACACACAAAAGGTACATATGGAAACTTTATATTTGGAACCAAATCAGTTTGTATGGTATCAACGGCTTTGCTCTCGTAAACAATTTATCACTTGGGCAATTTTTACGGAAGAATTGATGGCACATTATGAGGATACAAAAAGCAACACTTTTTTTAGCCAATTGATAAGTCTCAAACAAAAGGGTTCAATAATGGAGCACATTGAGGAGTTCCAAAAATCGAACATAAGGGTAAAAAATATTCCAGAGGAGCATAGGATTGATGTGTTCATAGGGACTTTAAAATATAATATCCAACATGATGTTCGCCTTTGGGAACCTAATTCATTAGAGAAGGCATTCAGGTTAGCAAGAAAATTGGAAAGCAAAATTATGGCAACCAGGAAGCATACCACTCACAACTATAAAGATGGAAGTGTTGTTGCCCCTAGTCTTCCACAACCTATAAGGTTGACACCACAACAATTGGAAGAAAAAAGATCAAAAGGGCTTTGTTACAGTTTTGATAGCAAATATACTAAAGGTCATAAGTGTGCTGAGAAGAAAATATTCTACATAGATTGTGAAGAGGAAGAAGAAAAGGAGCAAGAAAGGTCAACAAAAGAGGATATACTCCAAGAACTAAGCCTAGATAAAGAAGAAATGAATCCGACCATATCTTGTAATGCATTGGCTGGAATTACCACTCCTCAAACCATCAAGATATAAGGACAAATCAAGAAGAAAAAGGTAATAGTGTTGAATGATTCAGGAAGCACCCATAATTTTTGTTACGAAACCAGCTCAAGAAAAGATAGAAAAGATAGATCAACGCCTTAGAATTCAGCCTCTTCGAGGGGGCAACCTCCTTTACATTATATAAATGAACAATTCTTCGATGATTCAAATGACAAAACCTCCTTTCTATATA
>APFE031668461.1:4153-20541 GCA_000404065.3 Pinus taeda
ATATATATACATGGTGTTTTTATTGTCTTTTATGCTTCCTGTATTTCGTTGATTTACATATTATGCAAATGTTTGTCCAATACATAGTTAGCCAATGCATCGGTTACTGTATTAAGTCTTCTTGGAATGTGATGATAAGTAATGTGATCAAAATATCTTTCCAATAACTTAACACGTAAATACAACCTTAAAATGCGATGATCTCTAACAGAATATCGTCCGTTGAGCTAGTGGACTACAAGTTGCAAATCTAAGTTTACAACCAATGAGCGGATTCCAAGGTTAATCACCTCGGCTAATAATTCAATTACAGCACTATATTCAGCCACATTGTTTGTTGTACAACCCAGACACACTCCTTGAATATCTACTAACTCACCATGAGGATCGTAGATCACCCATGCCGCAGATGACATATTGCGAGTACTGCGGGAAGCACCATCATCGAAACCAACGTAAGGTGATCTAGACATTTGTTCAAGAAGCAAAAGACACAATAAGTGGAAATCATGCCGACACACTGAGATAAAAATTAAATAAACACGCACACACACAACACACTCTTAAAAAGCATATGCATGTACAAAAAATAAAACGCTGGCATGATACTTGATTCAAGTCAAGCCCTTTTCTGGATTTCGCCTTATCGCACTGTTGCATAACCGGCCTAGATAATGTAGGCATCGCTCAGCCTGTTGTATA
Source organism: Pinus taeda (assembly GCA_000404065.3). Lineage (NCBI taxonomy): Eukaryota > Viridiplantae > Streptophyta > Pinopsida > Pinales > Pinaceae > Pinus > Pinus taeda. The sequence goes on from APFE031668461.1 coordinate 4,856, forward strand.
AAATGATCAACGACACCAATGATCTGCCCATACCCCCCGGCCGAGCGAGGTTTACAGGCTAGAGGATCAGTGCCCCCATTGGCAGAGGGACCGAGGGTTGCAATAGAGTGCAACGAAGGATCAGAGCGAGTCGAAACCAAAGCAAGTGAAGCAAGGCTCGGAGGTGGGAGGGAGAAGACACCCATGAGGGTAGGGTCTTTAAAAAGCCCAGCTCCCATATTCTCAAACGGAATGGCAGTATGCTCAACGAATGGTACATTCCCCTCAGAAGAGGAAGCGAAGAAAGAAAGCTGGTCAACCGTGACAATTTTCCCCTAATGAGGGAATCGAATGACACTGAAGAGGGATGAAGCCATGGCACGCATGGAATACATCCAAATCCGGCCCAGAAGGAGGTTATATGTGAGATTTGCGTCAACAACCTCAACTTCTACTTCCATAGTCTTCCCTTCTAAGGTGATTGGTAGTCGTTGAAGAATACCATAAGGGTGGGATTCTCTCCCATCGAATGCTTCCAAGGTCGTTGGAGATTGACTCAGAGTCGGGGACCCGATCACTTTCCAACACGCAATAGACATAATGCAGGTTGATGCACCTTCATCAATAACTGTACGATGGATCGTTTTGGAATTGATGACGACTTGAATGAGAAAAGCGATCTGATGAGGCAGTTGAGGAACATGGCTCTCGAGGTCGAAGGTAATAAAATCCGAGTCCGCTGGGTCGATGCCACCAATGGCCGATAGCAGGGACTTCCTCTGGGGAGGGCAGATCTGGAGAACCTCTAAGGCGGACATAGCTGACGGAGCCTTTGCTAAGTCCTCTACGATGCTATAGTGCTGAGCAACACAAGCATTCGGATTATAAGAAGATCTTCTGAGTACCCCTTTGGGAGGGGGTCGGATTGTCGTCTCAGTACTCGGTCTCTTGATATGGAGGGGACCAGAGCTCGACGAAGGAGAACTTGAGGGAACCTCTGGCTCCTTCCCGGCGGACGACAGATACTCCTTCACTCGAGTCGTTACATGAACGGGAATAGTTCCAGCCATGAAGACATGGGAACCGAAGGGAGAAGAAGAGGGATCAGCCACCATTTGAGTTTGTTGAGAGGGAAAGGGTTCTTTAAGAACCGCAGGGACCCCAGGAGCACCTTTCAACAAACGACTAACTTCAGATCGCCTGGGGCAGTCCTTAGTATAGTGATCCTCCTCACAAATGAGGCAAGGATACTTGGGTTTGCGTTTAGCTCCTTCCTTGGCTGGAGGTTTACAGGATTCCTGTTTAGGTTGCTCGGATTTATTTTTCCCTTTCCCCTTTTCCTTTTTCTTTCCTTTCGAGGCCTTGCCCGCCGTGGTGGACTAGACAGCATTGACCTCAGAAGTGTTACCAGAATTTAAACCACCCTGAGAAGTGTTTTCGTTGGATGCACTTGACTTTTGCTTCCCAGGGTTCGATTATTTTTAGAGGCCGGATTCACAGAGCCAATGACTCCATCGGCAGATGGCTTGGGCGAAGCCTTGGATGTACCGGGCCTTGGGGCATCCGGCAAATACTCATACAAGGTACCAGACTGAGAGTAAACTAAGTCTAGGTACTGAGCGTGCGCGATTGCTTGCCCTTCAGTTACACAGGCTCCCATAGCAATGTCCCGTGCAATCTTACGAACAAAGGAAGTCGTGAACCAGTCAGTGACGAGTTGATAAGGAATCCAGAACTTGATCAACCCGCGACGCCTTCTCCATTCATGAATGTGATCGGAGATATGCGTAGTCGTTTCCTGCTTAAGAGACGTAAGGAGGTGAGTCCCTGTCTCGTACCGAATGGGTAACTGAAAGTGAGAAAGGAATGCCATGGCCAACGAATTGAAATCTTGAAATGACGCGCGGGTCAATTCAATATACCTTTTAGCTGTCAAACCAGTGAGAGTCCTCTGAAAGAGGCGAAGCTGAATCGAGTCATCGAGCCACGAATTGGACGAACACCATAAGTGATACGTCATCACATGAGCTTGAGGGTCCTCTCCGACTTTTCCATCGAATTTGGGACAGTCACTAGGTATCTTAGTTGGAACTGGTGGCCATTGTGGATTATGTAAAATGGGATCATTTGTTAACTTCGACACATCGGGCAGTTCCAACTTCACTAGAAATGGTAGCTACGGATTAAAGGACATTTGTCCCATATACGAGGTAGAGCCAGAATTCCAACCAGTTCCTGATTGCCCCCACTGGCCTTGTCCCGATGGACCAGGTCCAAAAGGGCCTTGTCTAGAAGGATTTTTTCCATAAGGGTTGTTTCCAGAACCGGGTTGCTGATACCGGTTCTGCCCCCCAGCGCCCCATTGGTTATCATACTGGCCAGCAGGTTGTTAATAATTTTGATAAGGGTTACCCTGCGGCTGCTGGTAATTTTGATACGGGGTGTATTGATTTTGCCCCTGGGGTTGCTGGTATCCATAATGAGCTTGGGAACCAGGCGGCATTTGATGACCAGATTGGGATTGATACCCACCTGAATACGGGGGTTGGGATTGGTATCCACCCGAATAAGGAGGCTGGGATTGATACCCACCCAAATACGGAGGCTGGGATTGATACCCACCTGAGTACAGAGGCTGGGATTGATACCCACCCGAATAAGGGGACTGGGATTAATACCCGCCCGAATAAGGAGGCTGGGATTGATACCCACCTGAATACAGATGCTGGGATTGATACCCACCTGAATAAGGAGGTTGGGATTGGTACCCGCCTGCATGTTGGGCCATCTGGCCGAAAGGTTGTCCTGGTCGGATTTGAGACGGCCCCATTCACCTAGAAGGTCTAGGTTGTTGAGTGAGGGGCTGCCCTTGTGCAACCGAGGATTGTCCTTGTTGACCAGATGGTTGCTGAGCAGTAGGCTGGCCTTGTTGTGCGTAAGGTTGGCCCCCTTGCCCAGACGGGTTGCCTTGCTGGTTTCCGGGTTGACCGTGTTGACCATAAGGTTGTCCCTGGTTCCCATAAGGTTGCCCCGAAGGGTAGCCTTGTTGGGTACCGGGTTGTCCTTGTTGAGCATTGGGTTGTCCCGGGTTTCCAGAAGGTTTCCCAAGATATGTGAAAGATGGACCACTAGAGGCCAAAGGTTGTCCCTGATAGGGTTGTCCTTGCAGGCCTCCTTGTTGACCTGGGTAATTCTAGCCATGATACTGCTACCCATGATTAGGCTGCGAGTAAGGTTGTTGACCCTGGTAGGGTGGTCCTTGGGATGGCTGTCCTTGACCCTAATGGTATTGGCCACCACCATATCTGGTAGCACCCCAAGCCATGCTCAATGGAACGGAAGCCTCAACGTAAGGCTCTTCAGGCAAGGAGGTATACAAATAATGATTCTCAGGATCATAATAGGGGCCTTGCCCACCTGGGTTCTGGACATTGCACAAGTACTGAAAATATGCCTCCTCTACCATCATATGATCGGAAGCAGGAGGAGCACCACTTGCAGGGTGCACAACTCTAGCAGTATGTGTCGATTGACCACTTTGTGCTGGACCTTGAGATGGGCCTGCAGCAGAAGTGACAGAAGATGACACTGTAACGGCACTAACAACTGGAGTTGACGACGCGACACAAATGGTCAGATTCGTCGGGATTGCTGTAACAGCAGTATGGTGAACTTGGGAAACAAAGGGTCCTGTGGTAGGGACGATGTTTTGATCCCACATAGAAGAGGAAGCTACGGAGTTCATAGCATCCCTCAAAGATCTATAGTGCGCCGGCACCGTGACACCAAGAGGCGTAATGGTGTAGGGCGTTGAGATGATTGGGGATGTAGCCGAAATGGGAGTATCAATACTCAACATAACGGGCATCCCACTCGACAGAGGAGATGTATCCTCCATATCGGAAGAAGCCATCAGAGATGGAACACCAACAGGAGTGGTGGGAAAGTCCTCTTCAGAGGGTTCCCAAACAGGGTTCCAAAACAAGTCGTAAAGCGCATCCTCTGGAGCTCGAAAGTTCAACGGTTGGATGCTTGAAACAATGGGAAGAGCGTCACAAACCGGCATCTCAGGGGCAATAGAAGATGGAGACCCTTGGTCACTTGGGACAGGAGACGGAGTCGATGGATCCGCCAGGATGATCAAACAAAGACCCTAAGCAAACTAACGATAAAAGACCCTACTCAAAACTAAACGCAAACAAGATCTACCAAGGTAAATGTTATCGTGGCCGAATAAATTTTATGACATTAGGACACAACGTGACCTTTTCATGTTTTAAGAGTCGAGAAAAGGACAAAAGGTGACTCTAGTCGCCTTCGAATGTTTTGAGAGCCCGAAGTGACAAATGCTCTATAGACCCTTTTCTTTTACAGAATCCGAAAAGGATCAAAAAGGGACTGCTCTGGAGAAACTAGGCAAAGGGGTTTACCAGAGAATCTGTAAAACTGCTTATACACCTTGGCAATCATATGAAAACCAAGGACTTTCCGTACTGCAGCCAATCTTCCCGAATGTTGTGTTCGATGCGTTACGGCTTGTAAGGCGGCAGACACGGCTTCCTATGGATCAAGGATGCAAACCTAGTGGAGTCTCCCTATATATAAGCGATGGTACGTGGGATCCCAAGTCCGTACTAGACCACAATTGAACCACACCAGGAGGAATCACCCAACCTTAATGTGAGAACAAAGGTGACTAGGTTTAACGACGTCTGAGCACGTCTCTAGCCTAGACCTCTAGAATATTTGCGTTATGTTCCAATGCATTTTTAAGTTAATTCGGTTTATTTTATGGTTGATCTTTTAGTTAAGTTTCAGTTTAAGGCCCTACCATATGTGATCTTCCACAATTTCCTAGATGCAAGCTACATGCGAAAGAAAGCCATTTCGTTTGATGAATACTAACTACGAGAAGGTTAAGAGTTTCAATCAAACAAAATGAACCCAATCAACTAAACAACCTAATGCAGCTAATGGCAAATAAACAAAAAATTTTCTTTTCAATAATACAAATAATGAAAAGTTCTATTCCATTCACTATTAAATGCAAAAGATATTATTTGATTCCTTTCTACAAGCACAATGCACTAGAATAAATTTTGAAAGATAACAACACTGAGCAAAGAAGCAAATTCACTCAATGAAGGCACACTGAAATCCCAAGACACTAAAATAGTTCTCCAAATCAAAAGGAAAACAAGGCTTCACATGAGCTATGTGATCTAAGCTCAAACAAAGCTAGAATGAAATCCAAGCAAACAAGAGCAAGTTGTTTGGAAATCACTCAAAACACTTCAACAATCACTGAAGAAAATGTGAAAAGCAATCACAAGGTTAACTGGATAATCAAAGAACCCAAAACTCCCACAGGAGGCTCGACACACACAGCCACTAGATGCCCTAGGGTTGAGGTGTGAAATCGATGGAAAGAGGCAAACACCCGGAGTACAAAGGTTGCAAACCAGTCAAACAGGGCTTAAACACACTCCAGCAACTGAAAAAGAGGTGGAAAAGTACAAATCCAAGCTCAGACAACAAGCAAAACAAGTGGACCAAAAACTAGACGGCCTGGCGCGACTGCCAGGCTGCAACTCGCGCTAAATAGGGATTGGCGTGGGTTGTCAGTTAGCAACAAGGGCCACTAGCGCGACTGTGAAGGCAAAAAACACGCTAACAAAGTTTTCTAATTTCAAAAGAAAAATACTCAGTCCAGGGCTTGGGTCACAAGCTCAAAGCAAGTCAAAAAGCACAGGGGCAGCAAGAAATTCAATTCCAAAGGCTTATCTAAGCAAGCAAACAAAAGAAAACCAAAGAGGCAAGACAAACTCCAAATTGTTTAGTTCGTAAACCAAACCGAAGATCGACTGAAGCGGCTTTGATCTACTTCACTAATGCAAAGCAATAGTGTTTCGAAGGCTAGCTGGTCGTGTTTCAGACTCCGTCTAAGTTTACAAATCAAAACAACAAGCTAAACTCCCCAGTGGAGTCGCCAAATTGTTGGAGAGGTAAATCCCCTCTACAGATAGAGGCGATCCCTACTAGCCCAGAACAGGTCTAGCAACAATCAAACAATGCTATCACGCAAGTTCCTAATTGCAAATAAAAGGTAGGTGATGAATACCTACTTGAGATCCAACGCTTTTGTTTGTAGAAGAGATGTCACCCACGTTCCTTTGCCTTGGCCGGTCACAATCCTCCACTATCCTCGTGAATGGACACCTGCACACACAAAGAGAACAGCACAAACACAAGCGTGAAATCTAATATATGCAATTATACATTAGTCAGGAAGGATATAATTCAACAACAACCATTACAAGTACAACGAGAATGGAACCATAATGATAGTCATCTATTATTAATAATCAACAAAGGAGAATACAACCAACGTCCTGACGTCAAGTCCTCCTGTGGCTGGGTGCTCAGGTACACAAGTCTTGCAAAAGCTTGAAGGGGTGAGGGACAAGCTCTCTCTCTCTTTAGTGAAAAAGTCTCCTTACTTAGGGAAAGCCTTATGGATACAAAAAAGGCTTCTTGCAACTCCAACCTTTTGATATCTTCCTTTTAGCACAAGTATTGCCACAAGAGTCAGAAATTTCAGAACTAGAACTAGAACTAGCCTGCTCAAGCCATGGGAACAAGATTTTATAGAGAAAAAGGAAGAGATAAGGTCAATCCCCCACAATCATGGATTTGGCTTCATCACTTGGAAATTTCCATGGAATGGTGGCAAACAACTTTCCATCCAAGGAGATTCGAAGCCAAACCATCCTCACTCAACTTGGAATCAGTTTGGTGAATGAGGTGGACAGAACCTTTGGAGGTTTGAGTAGTTGAAAACTTTTCCCAAAATGGTCGGCGCGATTGTGACTCTGGGACAGAGCGCCAATGGCGCTCCCTTTCATTAGGATTTTCCCCATTGGCGCGGGCATAACACAGGGCACCAGCGCTAATGCAAAAAGGGCTATTTTTAAGGGAAATGAGCAGGAGATGTCTTAAGGGCATATGAAGCTCATGTTTAGAGGTGAATAAGGCAAGTGGTTTCAAGTCTTGTCACTTCTCACACGTCTCGGAATGTGGTCTCCAAGGTGCAGGAGAGGGGTAACAAGGACGGTGACAAACGGTGACAAATTACTGTGTAACACTCCCCTTGAGCAGGATTGGCAAGAGGCAGCGAAATACACATCACTATGGGTGACAAAGGATGCCACGAGAATCTGCAAAACCAAGATCTTCTGGATATTGATGGAGGCAAGCATATAGGTGTGGATCAAGAAATGGCCACGCCTATCTTTTTTAGTCTACGACAGTGTCAAGAGCTTCGCAGAATTTAAAGCAGATATGCACGATGTGTATATCAGGGCTCGGAAGGATCTAGATCAGAAGTGGACCACACTCCCCTTCATCAGAATAGATGACGCTATTTTTGCGGTACTTGATATGTGGCCACCAGAATGGCGTGCAATGAGACGAAGATTCAAAGACAGAAGGCTACTGTCAAGAGTCTGGCACAACAAAAGCGGAATGAACAGCTAGCCGAGGAAGTATGGGCATCCTGGGAGGCAGCAAAGGCCACCGTGGAAAAGACAGTAGCAGTAGGGGACTCTCCGGCACAAAACAAAAGAGGTCCAAACTTGACTACAGGGCAAAGGGTAGATAATATAATAGAAGGCGTGGACCCGAACACCACCTCTACACCCTTAAAAGAGCCGCACAGGACAGAATGAACAAGGCCTCGGAAGAAGACCAAGGTGTCCAAGTTGGATGGGGATCCTATCACACTCACTGAAGGTGACCTATGTGACAATGGTGATACAGTTCGTGAAGTCACCTGGGAGGTGCTCCAAGAGGCAATGACGGAGCAATAGACTATGTTGGGGGCACTCAAAATGCAACTGCAGAAACTTCAGGTATGACCTCCATAGCAGGGAAGGGTAGCCGCTTATGGGGCTACAGGTACATCAGGAACCGAGCAGTTGCTATGGGCCAAAATGGATAACACTGTCATGATATCGGAAGGAGCACTAACAGCAAACAATGCAGAGGACAGAGCTACAATAGGCTGGCTCAAGGGACTTGGATTAAACTTGGCTACCCTCCCATGAGAAATACTATATCAGTTACAGGATGGAGTGATGACAGAGCTCTGCATTAGGGAAGGACGTGCAGTAAATATGCCCAGCGAACAGCGAATCAACATCGAGCAACTGAGCCTTCAACACGATGATGTAGTAGTACAGATTCAGCAGTTGGAACAAACCGTCGAGGAAGCATGTCATCGCACCCCTGACCTTGAGATTGCACCAAACTTACCAATAGGCATACAGATCCATAAATTGGCCTGTGGATTCCGTGAGGCAACGGTGGAAGCCATGAGGATCCAGTTGGACCTCGACTTATAGATCGCAGAACTAAGGTTGAAGGTACAACCCTCTACACTGCCAGAGGTTCACGAGTAGATGCACCATGCCATTCAAGCAGGGTTGGAAACTATAGCGCGTGCCATACATGAATGCACTTGCTTGCTAGATCAGTTGCTTGTCACTCTTAGTTCACTACAGGAAGACGCGATGCTCCAACAGATAGAGACAGAACCATGAGAGTTGCAACAAGCTTATGACAACATCAGGGGGACAGTGCAAACGGTCTCCCTTACTCAGTGGTTGGCTAAGATGAAGGAGGCCCAGGCTCTAAAAGCCAAGGTGGATGTCACGCGGCAAAAGGAAGCAATGCTTAAAGAACGCATCTAGCCTTGGCTCGAGGAAGCATTCACAGTCACCACCAAGATCGAGGGAAAGTTGGCACACATGCAGGCTGTATATGCACTAAGGCAAGGACTTGCACCTGCTAATGAAACATCGGGGATACGCGTACAACAGATACAGTAGACAACAAAGGAATGTACCATGGACATATCTGAAGCACAGAGATTACCAGATGAACTTCGTGCGAAGATTACTACACCAGCCTAGTGACTCGAGACGAGTCACGATGATTATGTTGGGGGCCTGTTGGGCAGCAGATCCCTCGCGTAATGGTCTTGGGGCTTAAAGCCCACATTTTTGGGTATTGCATTGTAAAATCTCCGCGAAGTGTGCAGAGCACGAATTGTAATGGGTCAAGTCTAAGGGTAGTCCACCCTAAAATATCATAAATTAATCTAGAATGTGTTGGCCTGCCCATGGTCCACAGACCATGGGAATGTATAAAGAAGAGCAAGGCTCTAAGTGTAAAAGACAGTTTTTGGTAATAGTTGAAGTAATATGGGTGTCTGAAGGTGATAGTAGATCTGAGTCTGTAAGTACAAGTTTGGGTTGTAATAAGAGATAGAGGCTCCGCAGCTAGCACGGAGGCTTGGTACAATCTACAGCTGTATGTGCAGACCCTTGTAGCTATGTACGCAGGGAAAGAAGTGGATTGTCACTGGATAAAGGCATTAATAAAGATAAGTTGATTTTGAAATATCGTGTATTTGTTCTAGATTCTGGGTTATGCATCTGTTCCTGATTTATGATTACGCGCATGTCTGTTATGTTAAATAATAACTGAAAGAGTTATACCTTCATAAGTAAGAAAATATCTATAATAATATTAAGCATAGAAAAGGGTAAATTGCATTTGCGCTTGACTAAGGTAGTTGCTCCAAGAAGACAATTGCGCGAAAGCAACGCAGCGCATAGGATCACTCTGCGCTACTCCAGATCCCATCAAGACATCCCTAGGGTGTGGAAACATTGTTCCAGCACCCTCCCATACTACCTCGAGTGAGACTTCATCCCACGCTCTGCAGACAAATGCCGAAAGGGCTGGTAGTGTTGGGATTTGTTTGGCTAAACATTTCTGAACCTGGGTCAGGCCCCATTAAGCCAACAAAAGTTCAGACATTTTACAGGATTCTTGTGTAAAGAGAAAATCAAATAAGTATTCTCTCATGTGTATATTGTTTTTTCCTTATGTTTATTAATAATCATATTGTTTCTATGAAATCTGAATGGTATAACTAGGAACGATATTTTAGAACTTTCTTTAATGCACTCTATCTTGATTGTTTACCTTCTTAATGTTTTCTGCTAAACTATCTTAGTTAGGGAATTCTTAAATGCTCCCTTGCTTCTGTAGTTTCTCCATGTGGTCTATGTATCAAACGATTCTTAATTTCTCTTTGTTGATGATCACCCTCTGTTCCTCATTCTGATCTCGGTATATGGATTCTTCATTGCCCTTTTACCCTGGTTAGAATCATTCCATCCATCTGCCCTTTGAAGATTTTCCTTTTGCTTTGCTAGCCTGCCCTACGAACAATCCCTTTAATGATCTGGTCGAGTTAAGCTATCCTTTGATTGATTCCATAACCTAATGGCTTAAAGACCTAGCTCTATCCTTCTGTTCCAAGAATTCCACCACCCAAGTTTCAATCAAAATCAAAATCCTCATGAACACTAAGAACTAGCCTAAAATCTAAATAGAAACAAAGTTAAATTATAAAGAGAGAGCCCTCTTTGGACTTAGGTTGGCTAGAACCTGTGTCTAAAAGATTTGGTTTGTGGTTACCTCAGATTATTCCTTCTTTTGATAACTTCTAGGGAAAACTTCTGAGTGATAACAAGCACGAACCTACAAGAGACACCAACCGAATCTACTACTTTGTAAGCACCAATCTATATGAGACACCAATCCCCTTTGCTACTTTGTAGGCACCAACCTACAAAATACATAATCGCCTTTGCTACTTTGTAGGCACCAACCTATAGGAGACACCAATCCCTTATGTTGTAAATATTCATAGGCACCAACCTAATGGTTTTCTTCTTCACAATGTTGGTTAGTTGCTTCATTTTTCTACATTAGCTCTATTAGTTGCTTCTTTTTTCACTAGGTCTACATGTTACCTCTTCCTTCACCAAGTCTACTTCTCCCAAAATCTGTTGTTTTTGGCTTCTTCTCAAGAATTAATTTTCACAACATGCCACGTATCTAATTTCTAAAACTTGGTTATGAAATTTCTACCACATGTACTTAGAGATATCTTCTTTGTCTCATCCAAATTTCATAGTTTGAAGCATCTCAAAAAGAAAGTTATAGCAAAAATTACAACATAACATATGTGAAGAATCTTTCATCAGCATTCAAGAATACTAACTTCCTAAAATGATATCTCTGAAATTTTGGAAAAACAAGAACTGAAATTTCTACCACGTGTTTCTCAGTCTGAAACATCCCAAAACAATATTTATAGCGAAAATTCCTAGTTGACTTGTTTGAAAATAATTCAAGAGCATTTAAGAAGCCTAACTTCCTTCAACCATATCTCTTGAATCATAGTGAATCAAGGTCTAAAATTTGATACAAAGGTACATGATGATATTTTATCTATATCCTCCAAGTTTCATGATTTGAAACATCCCAGAACAAAAGTTATAGCAAAACTTCCTAGTTGACATATTGGAAGAAGACTTCAAGAGAATTTATGAAGCTTATCTTCCTTCGCCCATATCTTCAAAATTATAGAAAACCAATGCATGATATTTTAACCATAAGTAAAAAAAATATCTTCTCTATAGTTCCTCCAATTGTCACATTCTAAAACATCACAGAAAAAAATATATAACAAAAATGTCAAGATGACTCATTCACTCTACAAATTACATTTTTGCTTCCACTTTTGGACTCCAAGAATCACCCCAAAAGTTATTCCTCAGTTCCTATTGTGACCTCATATTGTTTCTTCAATGAAATGATGATAAAATTAATCCATAAACCTTTTATTTATAGTGTTTGTACATTAAATTATGCAGATGACTTGTAAAACTAATTGGGTTGGTCTACTTGTAATTTGGTTAAGCAATCTTAACAAAATATTTCATATCTCCTCATTCCTATGGAATTAGGTGTGTCATATACCACTGGAAATGTATCGGAATAAGATTTAAAACCATATATCCTATTTTTCCATTTGAGCTAAGTAATTGGAATAAGATTTCTTTCAAAGATAGGGTATCCAAATGGGGTTTGATTGTACTTTGGTTGGGTCATGACAAAATATTTCATATTTCTTCATTCTTATGGAATTAGAGGGAGTGCCATATACTAATGGAAAGAACTCGCAATAATCTTTCCAACTATATATCATATGCTCACATTTGATCTAGGTAATTGTAGTAAAAATGTCTTCAAAAGATAGGGTATCTGATTGGGGCATTAAAAGTCCAAAAAAAATATATCCAACAATCTTCATTTTCCAATCTTTATCTTGGATATAAATAGCCTCTCTTTTTCTTTAACATCTATGAAAAAATATTTCCAACATTACCATGATACTTTACAATCTCGTATAAAGGAAATATTATCATATAACACTAAATTTAAAGAATTATATATAATATATATATATATATATTATATTATATTATATAGTATAATAGATAGATAGTTAGATAGATAGATAGATATACATATATATGTAACAAATTTATAAATTTCACCTTATTAACTTTCTTTTTTTTTATAAAACCTCATGAATAATAAATCTGTGTTTAAACTCATAACATTTTTTACAATAAATTTTATTTTTACTTAAATTTTGGAATTTATGAATGTAAAATTTGAAAACAAAAGTAAAATATCTCAAATATATTATAAATAAAGGAGTGATATGGAACCAAACTATGACATATTTATCAAGATTACTACACTCCAACTTGGCATAGATGAGGCTAGATCTATTTTAACTACAACTCTAATAAGTGCCAAGAGGGATCAAATATCCCTAGGTGAAAACCTCTTTTTTAGTGAAAAACTTGAAGGAAGTTTTACCCTTTGAGATATTTTATCCCTTTCCATGCTTAATAGATCCAAAGTTAAGATGGATCTAGGCTAGTTTCAATTGTGCAAAACAAAATAAAATTTGTTTAATATATTATTAATCTCATCATTTTAAATATGTTAAATATGTCTAAGATTGATCTGATGAGTTCTTTCTCTTGTACATATCATACACCTTAGGCACGTATTTATATTAACCATCTAAATTCCAACATATGACTCCTCAAACAAATGACATATTTGAACTTGATCTAATCGATAAATCATGTCACGAAATTTTAAATGTACAATATTCATATTAGTGAGAGTTACAGGTTGAGCTAAGGCATAGATATTTTTGAAACACATTTTTTAATAAGATTTTCTTTTACATCTTGTACTATGCATGAGTTCGTTGAATATTATTTTTTTTATCGATATAGTCTTTGTTATCCATCTTTTTGTTTCCTTTATTCATCTTCTTTAATTGTCATTCCCTCTGTTTTTTTGCAGTCCGGACCATTTCTTGAATTACCATCATTATACAGGTTAAAGATCAAATTTTAATGTCTGGAGATTGGTTGAAGGAAAAGATTTGAGTAAGGTTTGTGCAGCAGGAGTTCGGTGCCATGGTGTTGTGTGCCGATGCCGTGGTGTTGTGTGTCGATGCCGATGTCGTTGTTTTGTGTGCCGATGGCCGTTGTTTTTGTGTGCCGAAGGGTGTACCCTTCAAGGCAGGCCGAAAGGCTGGCTGAAGGCTCAAGAAGGCTCACTGAGGCGATGTATCACTGAGCCTTCGGCTCAATCACTTGCCCTTTGAGCAAGAGCTCTTGCTCTTGCCCATTCCTATCTATTCTTCTTCTTGTTCAATTGTCATTCTTGTGACTATGTTTGTTGATCTACTCTTCGCTTCTCCCTTTGATGTTGACACTCCTCAGTAACTGTCATTTCTTATGCCTTTCTGAGTTGACTTGATATTTTTTGTTCATTTCAATTTAAGATAGTTATAAGCTCTTTGTTGTTCATTTATATATAATATGGATCTAGGTTGACGATCGCTATAACACAAAAATCAATGCTTGATGTCGATAATTACTTTTTACATAAACTAAAAGGAATTCAAAATATTAATTCAACTACTTTGAAAATAATGCACAACATACATCTATTTACATCATATGACAAATTAACATCTACACTAAAATAAATGAAACCTTGGTTATCATTTCTTGTTCCTTTATCTATCAACTTACTCTTTGTTGTTCATTTACATTTAAGATCAATATACACTAATGATTGAGATGGATCTAGGCTCTTTGTTTTACATTTCTATTTAAAATGGAACTAGGTTGATGACTAATGTAACACATAAATCATTGTACATCATTAATAATTACTTTCTACATACACTGGAATCAATGCACACTATTAATCTAATTACTTTGAAAGTAATGCACATCATTTTTCTAGTTACATCATATAAACAATTAACATCTACACTGAAATCAATGCATCTAGTGAAAATAATAAAATTGGATTAGAAATCAACATTTACACTTAAATTAATGCATCAAGTGAAACCAAACAAATAGGATTGGAAATTAACATTTACACTAAAATCAATGCATCGAGCGCAATCAATTAAATAAAATTAGAAATCAACATCTACACTAAAATCAATGTATCTATTTCAGTAATAAAAGGGAAAATATTAATGTCAAAATAATCTAAACTTGAGTTAGTATCTTACATATGCCTTTACACCTTTAATTTAGTGAAATTTCAACAATTGTTACTATATTGTTTTCTATTTGATTTTCAGATTTTGATGGTTTCTAAATCCAACTTCTTTTACTTTTGTAAAATCCTTGCTTCATTTTTCTCCATGGTTAATAATGTTCCAAATTATAAAATACCATATAATAATAAAAATAATACTATATTGTATTATGTTAACTACTCTATAATATTTTACTTTTAGACATTATAATATTAAGTTTAACATTATAATCTAAGTCACTTGGTTCATGTTCATGTTTGAGTTCAATGAATTTAAATTTCAACACAAAAATCAATTGTTAAAATTTTGAAAATAAAATCATATATTAAATTTGACATACAAAAAAAAATCAACACACACACACACACACATATATATATATATGGCAACAATCAAATATCATTAAAAATCAACATCTACACTAAAATCAATGCATCTGGTGCAAGCAATCAAATAGGATTAGAAATCACCATCTACATTGAAATCAATGCATATAGTGCAAAAAATATTCTTCTCTCTCCCCCTCCATCTATATCTAGATATCCTCCATCTCTCCTTCTTTGTATCTATATCTAACCCCCTCCCCCCCACACACACATTCTCTCACTCCATATCTATCAATCTCTTTGTCCCTCCCTCCCTCTCTCCATCTCTTCACCTTCCATCTATATCTCTATCTCCCTTTTCCTCTCTATATCACCCCCAAAATATACACTCACTTTCTCCAATATGCCTATATATCCCTCCCTCCTCTCCCTCTATTTCTCTCTCCCTTCTCCTTCTCTCCCTCTCCCCCGCTTCTATCTCTCTTCCCTCTTGTTGTCCTCTCCCCCTCTCTCTCCATCTTCCTTATCATTTCCTCTCTCTCTCCACCTTTCTCTCTCTATTTCTTTCTTCCTATGTCCCTCCCTCTCCCCCTCTAGCTCCCTCTCTCCACTCTTGCACATCTTCTCTCTCTTACTTCCTCTCTCCCCCTTCCTCTCCTCCCTCTCTCTCCATGTTTCTCTCCAACTTTGTTACTATATACATCCCTCTCTCCCTCTCTCGCTTCATCCTCCAACTCTATTACTATATCCATCCCTCTCCCCTTCTCTCTCCCATTCCCTCCATCTCTCCTTCTTTATCT
>APFE031668461.1:20561-41841 GCA_000404065.3 Pinus taeda
ATAATAATAATAATTTTAATATTAATATTAGGGTTAATAATGTTTTTTTTGCATGGTATTAATAATAATTTTGCCAATAGACTGCACCTAAATAAAATCAATTTTTTTTAGTGTTTGTAAGTATTAAAAGGTTTATGGAGTAAATATAAAAAGATATTTTATTTATTTACCATACCTCTGGTTTATTTATATTTTTGTTTATTTATCATATCCATTTTATTTACCATGGTATTTGGCCGATAGGCTTGGTATATAATTGGATGTTGATTTCTAATCGTATTTGATATATTTTTATTTATTTACCATACTTCTTTGTACCTCTTTTATATTTATTTATTTACCATACCTCTTTTATAAATATGGTATTTGGCCCATGGAATTAATAATGATTTGTCCCTTGGTATTTGGCCCATAGGCTTCACCTAAAATAAACCTCTTTTTTGAGTATGGAGTAAATATAAAAAGTTGTTTTATTTATTTACCATACCTCTAAAGTAAGTATAAAAAGATGTTTTATTTGTTTACCATACCCCTTTTTTGAGTGTTCATAAACCTCTTTAATCTGCTCCATATTGGGCTATATAACACCTCTCGGCACAATATACACAATGTTGGCAGCATAAAACATATATAACACACCAACCAATAATATAACAACAAATTTAAGATTAAAATATTAATATATACATATTTCTCTTATTATTAATACTTTTAAATTTTATTTGATATTACTTTATTACATATATAATATTATATATATATATATATATATTATATATATGGTAGGCACAAAGATTTAAAATATTTTTTAGTTTTCAGTTTATGTATATAATTTTAGCTTATTATTTTATTGAAATATTATACTTTCTATTATAATTATTTTTAAATATAATATTTTATTGTGATTACAATGTGTATTGGTATAAGTAAACAATTAACATATTAAAATTTTGAAGATAAGAATATAGATAAATAGAAATGAAAAATATTATTAAAAAATAGTCTTGTTCTATGTAAATTAACAACACACTCTTAGTATTCCCCTAAAATTAGCTTATACTGTATTGGTCACATTCAGAGACAAGACTCAGTTCAGTTAGTGTAGACAATTCTGTTTTAACCTAGGAGGTTTAACCTTTAGGGTTTTATTGTTTTTTTTTTTTAATTTTTTATAAGGTCTTTCTTTGAATTTCTTGTGGTTCAATAACAAACTTCAAAGGAATTTCAATAGAATATTTAGATAAATTTTGTGAAATTAGTCGTATTCTTATTTCTCTTGTGATTTGCCAACGTCATCGAATAAATTCACCCTGAAATAAAATTTAATGAAATTCCAATTTAATCAATTTTATTCATGCAATCTAAAGAATTAGATTATAATATTCTAATACTATGTTTAATATAATATAATTTTTTTTTAAGGTAATGAGAATATTTGTATTAATTGCAAAAGCTATGCCTAGATTACAACTCCATATCATGAATTGCATTATAATTTTCTTCCATCTTTAGTATCATCTATAGGCTAATGAACTAGAATTATCCTTTGAAAAAGAATACAACTGCCTTTGGAGGTGAATACCTTCCAATAGAGCCTAAAAATTAAACAAAATTTGTAGCAT
Source organism: Pinus taeda (assembly GCA_000404065.3). Taxonomy (NCBI): domain Eukaryota; kingdom Viridiplantae; phylum Streptophyta; class Pinopsida; order Pinales; family Pinaceae; genus Pinus; species Pinus taeda. The sequence goes on from APFE031668461.1 coordinate 22,184, forward strand.
ATATACTTGATTGCAACATATTTCCTTAGATCTATTGATCTGAAAATTAACATTAGAGCTACCGAAAGTGGCTAAATATTTCAGATTTAAGTCCAAACTATTGATTAGGGATCAAAATTTCTCAACCTACTCATGTTTATCCAATTTTCCTCTAACTTATAGCTAGAGGTTAATGATTGTGGAGGAAAAGGCAATTGGATTATTATGTTGTATCTTGAACGTATAATGTATGCTTAATCCACCAAGGGACATAGGATGGTCTTAATTGACCATTAATCATCAACTCTCCAAACTTCAAATTGCAACTTTGGTTGGCACATTGATCATCTTCCTTATTATTCTTTATAATGTGCTTGAAATTAATATTTAGGATATTTTTTTATACCTTCTTAATATGATTGAGATTATCTAGAATTATCCCTCTAGGGGAAGCTCCTTAAACTAAATATTGAATTATTAAAAGGGAGTCACCCATTACATTGAGAGAAGAGACCTGAAATTCTTTGGCGAGAAGAGTAAACTGTAGGTTTTTTCATGATTATTTCTCATATTCCCCAAGCCCTATGAATACTATAAAAATTTGATTTCTCTGGGACATGATGAACCCCTCCCTCCACCCCTAATATAATATAATTATAATATTTATAGTTTGTATTATTAAATCCTTGTAGCCTAATGAAGCATTAATATATATATTATATATTCAACCAATATTATATTAAACTTGTTTATATTACTTATATACTAAGCTTGCAATCATCTCTCAAACTATAATAAGGGGAAAATGATTAAAAATGTTTAAATGGGTCTTAGATGGCAACCTTTACCTTTCCTTCTATCATTTTGAAATTTATTGCTAACAAACTATTCATGAATTTCATGACAAAATCATAACTTTCTCTCCAAAACATACAACAATCTTATTTCACTTAAATAACTTAATAAGATATAAGATTTCTGAGTTTAGACTTCTGTGATCCATAATGTTTAGATGAGAATTTTTTGCCAGAGAGATCACATTGAATATCTTCTTGGAGCCAACCTTTCTAACCCTCTAGTGTGGTTCATCATCAGGGCAAAGGTGGAGTACCTGGAGTGAGCTCGGGAGGCTTCTCTCCAAACTTTTTGAGCATAGGAATAAAATCTTATATCAAACTAAATAATTCGTTTCTTTAGGTCCTATAGACCAAAGTTTGGTCTCAGTGGAGGTTAACCATCATCATCATCATCACATATATATATATATATATATTATATTTATATATTATATTAATATATATATATATATATAGGTGGTAGATGCTTCAGAGAAAATAAGAAACAAATTGATCCATTAAAAAGTCAAAAAATAAAATAAAAAGAAAGGTAAAATAAAGGAAGTTAAACAAAATTAAGGAGTATTACAAATTTAACAATATCTAACAATTCTACATATAAATATATAACAATGAAAAAAAATCAAAGAAGAATAAGAAATTTACAATTTCCAACATTATCTACCAATTATATTATATATATATATAAAGGAACTTCAACGATCTAAAAAACTAATAGAAAATTAAAGGAAACTAACTATAATAATATTTCGAGGAATCCTAATATAAAAACATGAAATCATAATACAAATAAAAAGAGAAAATCATAACATAAATCAAAATCTAAGAATGGAGAGCCGAGATCCAGTTCCTCCTAATTTTTCAACTTTCATCCCTATTCAGATTGTTACCATGCTTCTCAATTTCTAAAGCCTCTTTGAACTAAGTAATACATATATAGTGTTTAGTATTAGAGGCACTCTCACCTAAGGCAGAACAGCGGGATCTATTATACCTATATCTGTTGCATGCTCTTGGACCCTTTGCTTTCTCCAATATAGGGTGTTCCACATGAGCAAAGGACTAAGTAAACACCTTTCATATCTTTGAGGTCAACATGATAAAATATTTAACTTATATTAAATCTCCAAACAATAATAATTATGTAAATATAAGTGTAAATCATTTTTTTATTTTAATTATATAAATTAATAAATAATTATTATTATATTGACTGCTAATGTCTACAAAGGTATATATACTCTACCTCTTTCGTCTTGAGTATGTGACCTGTTAAAAAGAAACACATAGTTTTAACTATTAAGCCTACTCAAACAATATATTTTCAATTTACAAACAATACAACATTTTCCCTATTTCAAATTTTTCTTGAAATGACATTTTCATTTATGCACATTACCACACCTACCCATACTAAACTGTAAAAAGATTCTCTATTTTGAATTTTTATTGAAATAACATTTTCATTTATACACATTCCCACATCTACCCATACTAAACTGTAAAAAGGTTCTCCCCACAATTACGAACAGAAGTCAAACTAGATACTAGATAGGGGAGAGACAAACGGAACACAAAAGTGACCACTAATATGTGGCTTCAAAGGGGCAAAGTGCCTACCAGCACGGACAGTGGCATTTTGCAGGTGTAAATCTTGTTTTCATCACCCCACGCCTCTCTGAACCTTTTCAATACGGTTTCATTCAGAAGCTCCACGCCCTTCTCTCTCGCTATGACCACCCCATTGGGGGAATTGCACAATACCAAAAACTTTTGGAACGACAGCTGTATCTCCATCTCCATGTCGAAGGGATTACCTTCGCCCCCACCCCCCTCCATTTTCTAGCACCGGTTCGAACGGGAACGGCAGCTTCCTGTATTCATCCTTTACTACATCTATATCCATCTTTAGTTGCCGGTAAGGCATGGCTGACTCCAGGAATTCCGCGCACACTGCATCCACAGCGGGACTGACGCTGAGATTCGCATAAGTCCACACAGCTATCACACCCCCTGGTTTGCGCAGGACGCGCTTGACTTGAGAGTAAAAGATGTCGAGGTCGAACCAGTGGACTGCCGTGGCCGCAGTCACTAGATCCACCGATCCCTCCTCCCCCACTATCGAAAACAGCTCTTCAGCCGTCATGACGGGCGGAGTGAGAGCATACGTCACTTTGGGATGCTTCCGCGCCAAATCCAGCTGCTCCTTGCTTCTGTCTGTGGCGATCACGCGATCGTAATGCTCTGCAATCTACGCTCTCTTAATTTCATTAAATCTATTTTTGGCCGGCAATGATCTCATAATTTCATGATATAAAACCTGACAATTACTAGACATGAAAAAAAGAGCAACCGAGGGTAACGAAATGAAAGAAGTGGTTTGATAGAGGTTACAGAAACAGAAGCCTGCCCATTGCCCGCACCCACGTCCCAAGCCAGTTGGTGATTGGCCGTTAGAGATGCCAACATGGAAAACAACGATGCAGGATAACCAGGCCTGCTCTCTGAGTACTCCTTTGCTTGTTTATCAAATGGCCCCGCCATTTCTCCTCAGTATTTTCGCGCAGTCAGAGTACAGAAGTGTCCGCTTCCGTTTCTCTCGCTCGTGATCACGCACGAGTTATAGAAATTACGCAACCGGGTTTTTTTAACGTGCTGTGCAAGTAATGTAGGGAAATTTTCTGCCCTGTTTAATTGTTTTAAGTTCTGAAGTTTTTGGTCGGAATTTCTGGAATCTTTCTGTGATTAGATTTTGAATAATTGTTTATTTAAATGTGTTTTTAAATAAGTTCAGCACTGTAGATAGTTGGGCATCTTAGATTTATAATTCAGACAAATCTCTGAAAAAACATTTCATAAAATATATAAAAAAATGACGGCGAAATGGTTCACTATATTACCGTGTGGTGCAAGTAATGTTCCTTAGAAAATTATCAGTATTCAACTAACACGCGCACTGCCGGCGATGTCCCGTTATTTGTACTAATTTCAAATAATTGCTTCCATATAACGCAATCCTGGTTATTGGTCGGAAGAAAGTGTGTCGTTGAATAAAATGAAGTCGTTTTTGAATAGGCCACACCTCGTCGTCGAATAGCTACGTTTGAAAAGTATGCAATATCTCTGTGTAATGTTTTTTTTTTTTAATTACTCACCTTGATCGTATTTTTAAAATCCTTAATCTTAATTATTTTATATAAATAAGCATACTAACTAATTTTATAAACTGACTGTTTCAGTGAATTGGTCCAAGCAAGTATCAATACTCTCTCATAACTATTCATTAGGCCATTATTCTATAAATCATTTATTTGGATGTATTGAGGTTTTAATTAGTACTAAGTTGTAGGATTTGGAGGCTTCCTTCAGAGTATTTTTAATGGACTTCACTTTTTTATTTGGTTTTGTCTTATCTTTTAATGTTCGAGCCACGATTATGAATTTGTTGATGAAATATGAAATATTAGATAGGTTTAATCTTTATATATTTAATGCATTTGGTATGGTAAGGTGTAGTAAGAGTTATTTTTTTCATCTTCTTTTTTTTAATTCTATTATTTTTAGTTGATTGGTTAATTAGCAATGATTGTAATTTATTGAATTACCAAATCAAAATCTTTTTTTATGGCTCGTGTCTTCCATCACAAAATTAGTTGAAGGTCTTTTGGATGGATTTTTTTTTGGGTTATTTTTGTATATTTCAAATGAACCTTTTTATCTAGAATAATAATCTTAGTTTCATATTATAATGGAGTGAATAATTACCTTCCAAGTCTTATTTTTCTTTACAAAAATGTGATTTTTTAGTGGATTTTTCTTTTTAATCTTTGCATATTTCAAATGACCCCCTTTACCTAAAATAACAACCTTAGTTTCCCATTATTATGGAGTGAATAATTACCTTCTAAGTCTTACTTTGTTTTAAGTCAATGTTATCAAAATTGCTGAAAAGTGATGGCATGAAATTGCTCATATCCAAAACCACTATCCTAATTTTAGGTTAGTTATTTTAGTGACCATGAGCAATAGTTCTTGGGACCTGACCCAAAATGGATTCAGCATAGCCTTTAGATCAAAATTCTTCAAATACATGTGAAAGTGGAACAAGGTTGAAGAGCTCGTTAAAATGAAGCCAATAGTGCAAACCGCATGCAAATCCGAGTTCGAATAAGGAAATTAGAGCTAATCAAAGATTCAGGTCAAAAGTCAATGCCTATGTCAGCAGGACAGGTGCCAACCCGGGAAAGAGTCATAGGTTCTTGATGATGTAAGCACAGAAGATGATGTGGCAGTCGGTGATTGGCTCACACCACAGGCAATGGGGATCAGCGAACAAGTGCGAAGATCGTCCAATCAAAAGAGATTGACGCATATCGCATTGAAACATGCAAGCATGTTATCTTGGAAGACGAACGCGATATAATTATGAAAAAGGAGCTAAACTCTTTGAGTCGCAACAGAAGGGAGGTAAATGGTTTATCGCGTGCCCTCAAGACAGGAAGTGGTTTTAGACTAGGAGCATGCGTTCCACTCAGCACTCAACACATAGCCTCTCGAAAACCACCTTTTTGCGTGCCTTCAGAGAATTAGAGAACGTGCTAGTTGGAGCGCAAAACCACGCGATAGCCGTCGGGTCCCACAGGACAGATCAATGGTGCAGGTTGTCCAAATCAGTTGATGAGCGGGACGTGACAGTTGTCAGATGGTTTTTTCTCGAGATCAATGGCGGGGAAAGGCCGGATGGTCAGGGTCCACCCCACGCCCACTGGTCCTTTGGTTAATACACTATTTTTAATGTAATGTATTATTTCTTCATTAGCATAATTTGTAACTGTACGTGTTATATAAACATTATAATGCAAAAAAGATGATGGAGGAGTATATTGTGAACCATTCCAGGGGGGTCTAGAGGTCAAAGTGACCAGTACGATCGAGTGTATGCTCATTTCAACTCGAAGCTTCGAGTGGAACGTAGTGGTGAGATCCATTTTTGTGTTTGAGTCTCTGTTTTTGAGCTCACACCTGTAACAATCATTTGAAGACTTAATAAAGAGGTCAACACTGGAAGCTAGGACTAGGAGACATAGCTAAGAAGTCTGGTGAACTCTTTTATCAATTTTGGTTGTGTTGACGTGTTGTTATTGTGTTTTATAATTATTTAAGTGTTTGTGTTATTCGCAATGTTTTCGGTCTATTGCACTAAGTAATATAGACAACTCCACACATAGTTTATAATATCTTTATCAATTTCAGATCAAGTGGTGTCAGACCTTAAGGTTTTTAAGGTTTGACAAGTTTGTGTGGAGATTTGAATGCTGACTAGGTTAAGGCTCGGACGAGGTGAAGGAGAACTTTTTGAGGCAAATCCAGAGATTGGAAGGGTTTATTCACAAAGAAGGATGGAAGATGAAGCTCCATTTGGGAAATAATCCCAGTTCTTGGATAGCTTCATGATGATACGTGCCATGGTGGAAGATATGTACCATGAGTTTAAAAAGGGTAGAGGTGAAGGCACTTCATCAGCTAGACCAAACAAAGGAGAACAGGAACCTTTTCTTTTTGGCCCTCTAGAGAAAGAAGATAAGGAAGATAAAGGAAAGGGAGGAACGTAGCCTCCACCATCTCCTCCATCATCACCATCATCATCATCATCTTCTTCACATAAAACTAGTTCTTCTAAGAAGAAGAAAAAGAAAACCTCTTTGATCAGATTAGATGTAAAATTTGATTTGCCAATTTATTATGGAGAACTTAATGCATAAAAGCTAGATAATTGGATAAGGAAATTTGATGTATATTGCAGGGTGCAGAAAGTTGATTCAAAAACGAAGAAGATCTAGCTGGCTAGCCTTCGACTTGGAGGAACCGCACTTGTGTGGTGGGAGGGCAAGACACAAGCAAATCTTCAAAAGCATGGTAAAATCATTTCAACTTAGAATGAATTTGTTTTTGCCATTAAAAAGCAATTTTATCCTTTGGCTTATATGCAACAAGCAATGATGAGTTAGCAAACACTGCATCAATTGAAGGGTCAAAGTGTATAGAGTTATACTCACGAATTTCGCAAAAGAGTTTTAACATTAGGAATGTTATCACCAAACTTGACCCTGCTAGGTTGCTCATCAAGAAGATTTTGAGTAACTATTTCAAACCAAAATTTTAGTTGAGGCTTAGCCTCCTCAACCTGAGAGGGCTCTCTCACTGGGTTAAAGATGTCAATTAATGATTAGATGGCTAACTCTATAAAACAAATGAAGGAGTGTGAATGGTTGAAACATAGTCAATAAACATCCATTAGGCTTGTGGAGTCAGAAAATGTTTAATATGAAAACAATATTAGCTTAACATGGAAGTTAAGTCATCAAGAGTTCAATATATTAGTTAACACAGGAGAACATGTAGGAAACATAGTCTACAAATGCATGAAGGAAGTTAGAGCATAGCCAATGAGTTATAAGTAACATACGTTCATACCACTGCAAGTAAGGAAATGAAGAAAACCATAAGAAAATCAAGCATTGAACTCTCTTCTGAATCCTGAGAAGTGAAGCCAAACTCTGTATTCATAAAAACATAGTCTTCTACAATGACACAATATGAGTGTTTTTTTTTCTTTTTACAAAAAATTCCAACCTCTGGTGCATTACATCTCTTGTCATATATAGAGTTTCATTACAAGCTTGGATTCCTTCCTCCATCAAGAGGGGAATTCGAATTTATCTAGACCTGACACCTACTGATCTTTAAACAAACTATTAATTACAACTGACTGTAAACTAACAGTCCTAGAGACCTAATTTTACTAGGAGTGTAACTCCTTATTTACACTGGCAACAACCTTAACTATGAAAATAAACTTGTTCTTTGACATCTGTCCCTCTTCATATTGGCTTAAGTGATGACTTTAAACTTCATGTCGGCCTTTGATTTCTTGTTCTTTGACTATCCCTGGATACTAGGAAAACTACCCCTGTATTTTCTGTTTTGGTCTCCAAAGTGGTTCCTCGAATTCTGCTAACCATATTATCCCCTTTAATAACATGTGATGCCTTGAATTTATCCAAAGGTCCTACTCATATACTCGTGCTAAGACAAACCCCTTAAACCCTACCTGAAGCACAACAATCTGTTTGAGCTACGAAATGACTATTGTTTTCGTAGCGCAAAGTTTGGAGTTGTTATATGCTTCTCATTCTTTGAATTTTCCTTTGCTTTACATTCAAAACTTCTGAGGTGGCCCTTTAGTGTCTTCTACAGCAACATTCTTTCATAATGGTTCCCCTTTTCATTTCAAAATTGATTAAAAAAAAATGAAACTGACAGCTTCATCAGTTTCGTAACGCACTACGAAACTGTTGTGCATTATATGTCATCTTTAGCAGTTTCGTAGTGCACTACGAAACTGCTATGTGAATCAAGAACACAGTTTTTTGTCATTTTTTGGGGATTTTTTGATGGCTTCTCCACATGCTAATAAGCCAAACAAAAATGAAATTGTCCATCCAAAAATAATCTTCAATCTTCAAAAAGTAAGTTTTGCATCAAAATTGTGTCAAAATTTCTTCACTTACTGTCAGGTTCATTTACATTGAGACTTTTCTTTTGGTTCATTCAGTTGAATCTTAAAATATTCAATTTTTCTTTTCTTCATTCGGATTTCAGTTCTTAATTTTTCATTGACCCTTCTGACATATCTTGCCTCCTTTATTGCAAGGATAATCCAAACGAAATATTGAGCATGACTACCAACTACTTCATTTCTTGGAGCTTTTCCATCTTCCCAATTGGCTTTTACTCTTTTGAAATTTTATTTTTCAACTACATGTCTCCTTGCCCTTTCCTTGAGTTGGGTAATCTCAAGATTGGCAGACACCAATTCCTTTTTTACCTCCTCCAAGCTACATTCTTCCTCATGAGTGATAACTTCCTTGCCTCTGTCATCTTTGTGCGCTAGTGAATATTGTACTGATGGAACCACAGGTTCTTCAAGGAATTCCGCTACCTCCCCTGTCTCACTTTCTTCTAGCTCTACCTCTTGTAACCTTCTTAAATATCTAGTCACAGTTCTTCTTGGCTTGAACACAAAGCCTGAGACCTGGTCATCAAATTGAAGCTTTTTAAAAGGTTTAACTCTTTTTGTTTTGTTCTTACCTACTTCAAGTAGATCTGCTTGGACCAAAGGAGTCTCTTCTATGTTGATAGCCTGGAGGAGATCATTCAAATTTCCATTTGAAGCTGGGCTTTCAACAACAATCATAGTCTTCCCCTTTTCCTTGGCTAATTGACTTCTTGTTACTCTTCTTTGGATATTTTTATCAACAGACTGCTCTTGTACCACCTCATTGATCTGAACCATCTTCCTCTGTGACTGTTGAGGAGTGCCTTGAACTACTAGTGGTGTCATAGGCTCCTTCACCTGCTTTCTGGCTTTCAATTTCACAAATCTACTTGATATTGTTTCCTCCTGATGACTTACTGCTGGTGAAGAAATCTCTGTAGCCTTAGGAATAAGTCCTATTTCAGTTTTAAAGCCTGTCATAAACAAGAAAGTAGACCATTCTCTTCCAATCTTCTAAAGCTCATGTAAAACAATCAAATTTATCAAACCATGATGGAACAGGGAGGTATCACAAGCTTCTTTCTTCAACTGAACATTATCAGACATTTTTCCTAAGCTACGAAATAGATAAAAAGGTAAATCAAGAGATATTTTTCTAGTGAAATGTAAGAGGAGCTTAAAATGGTAAGAGTACACCTTAAGGTATCTCCCCTCACAGGTAAAATATCTTTGGATGCATGTCAGCAAGTTGGCATATGAATCTTTTACATAGCTTCTAGGCATTGATTTGGTTAAGTTCAAGCCTCTGAATTTTGGCTTCAAAAATTCTTGGCAGGGTACCATTTCAAATTTAAAATTCTTGAACCATCTTTCTTGGCCTCTAGTTATCTCCATGACTATAGATATAACCTCAGGAGAAATTGGTATTTCTAGCACTTCGAATCTTGAATTCAAACTGGTGAAATTGAAGGCAAAGTCTTTGGTTACTTGAACATGACCACCCTGAAGTTTTTCACACAATCTCCAATAGCCCACCTGTTTGAATGCATGTTCAACCTATCTATTTCTCATGAGCACATCTAAACCTTCAGGCTCAGATCTAAGACACTGGCTTGATCTACGATTTTTCCTTTCCTCAGACATGTTTATGAAACCCCTGCAAGGAAGCTTGAAGATAAACATGCACTGTGTTGGTTTGAACACTGCCTCAGTTGAATTTGAAACAGAGAACTGCCTTACTTGAGCTTTCAAAAAATTTCTAGTGAATGTTGTCCCTAAGCTTGGCAATTGTCTTTTTATGCATGAAAGGAACATAGGAAAGACCATGACTAACTCACCTCACCTTACTTTTTTGAAATTTGAAAAAAGTGCAAACAAGACCCCTAACGAATATAATGATGAGAATGAGTGGCTGCATGTGATAAGCAAGGTTCATGGACTGACACATGGTGATGAAACATTAATGGATTTCGATGGATTAGACAACTAGACAAGATCTAGCACGAATCACCGATTTCGTAGCGCAACCAGTGCAAATTCTGGGTTTTGCGATACGAAATCTCCTAATTATGAATCCCTATTTTCGTAGTGCACATAGTGTATTTTTATGAGTTTGCGCTATGAAATCTCCTAGTTGATTTCGTAGCACATGCCCAACTTTAAAACAATCTTGACACATGAAACCTATGAACCAATGTGGGACTAATGATAGTTAAAACGAGATTGTTGACCTCATTTGACAATGGGAACAAGACTCTACCCTATGTTTTAGACTCCTTAAACAAAAACAATCGAAATGACTTGACCAAGATTGACTTACAACTTTGGAACCATACGAGTTGTCCAATTTTTTTTATAGTGATAACAAGCCATATCATTGGACTCACTAGGGACATTGTTAAAATATATAGGTGGTCTTCATAGTTATTTGAAGCATACTATACTTATGTTTAAGCCCACTAGCTTAGATGATGTGTCAATCAAAGCAACTCATCTAGAGGTTAGAGGTAAAAATATAAACCCAGATGTTGGGAAATCATACAAATCTTTTGAGAACAAGAATAAAGGGAAGAAGAAACTGAAATGGAAGGAGAGGAAAACAGACACTATAGAGAAGGATAAACCTTCATGCCCTCATTGTAAGAAGGAAGGACACGATGAGGCACATTGTTGGTCTTTGCATCCAAAATTGAAGCCTAAGAAGTTCGCGAGTAAAGAGCAAAAGAATGTTGTTTCTATTCAAAAGGACTTGGGGTCAGACTCAGGTGACAAAACAACAGCTACAACCACAGGTATAAAAGGTAAAGATTATGAAGCATCTAGAAGTAATTCTTTGCATTCTGTTGATAATGAAAGTAATGAGAGGAAAATAAATTAGCTATTTCATATTAGAGTCATTTCCAAGCACACTGAAATAGATACTTTATTTGATAGTGGATGACAAGTTAATTTGATTTCTGAAACAATTGTAAAAAAGTTGGGTCTAGAAACAAAACCTTATAAAAAGCCATATCCATTAGGTTGGGTGTGTGATAAGCAAAGCTACAAGTTACGAGACAATGTAAACTTCAGTTTTCTATTGGGTCAACATTTGTAGATGAGGTTGAGTTAGACATAGTCCCATTGGACATATGTGGAATTGTATTAGAATTCCATACTTGTACAATGGAAAAACTATCTTCTATCGAGATGAAAATAAGTATCAACTCACTAAGGATGGAATTGAATATATTGTAAGGGCTCATAAACTCAAAGATAACTTCGCTCTCGTAAATTCAAGATAGATGAAGAGAATTGTAAATTCAAGTAAGCAATTTTTACTAATGATTGTAAAAGAAAAGGATCTTGATAAATCTGATGCATTTCAAGGCTATAATCCTAAAAAAAAGCATATTTAGTTAAAGTTGTTTCCGATTATGATATTTTGTTTCAGGAGCCTAAGGGGCTTCCACCCAAGCGAGAGATAGCACATGATATATATTTACATCAAGATGCTCGACTACCTAACATTGGAATGTATAGGTTATCAGCTCTAGAGAATGCAAAGATAAAGAAGCAGGTACAGGAGTTTCTCAATAAAGGGTTTATTAGACCAAGCACATCACCGTATGGATCACCAATTGTGTTGGTGCTAAAAAAGGACGGTTTGTGGAGAATGTGCATTGATTTTAGAGCACTAAATAAAATCATGATCAAGAATCATTATCCTCATCCTCGTTTTGATGATTTATTAGATCAATTAAAAAATGCAACTTACTTTTCTAAATTAGACTTGTGAAGTAGCTACCATTAGATCAGAGTTGCAGAATAGGATGTATGGAAAATTGCTTTCAAGATGAAGCAGGGAATTTATGAGTGGTTGGTTATGCCTTTTGGCTTAACTAATGCTCCTGCTATGTTTATGTGAGTCATGAATGATGTAATTAGACCATTTATTGATGATTTTGTAATAGGTCATTTACATGATATGCTTATTTTTAGTAAGACATGGGATGAACATGTAAAGCATGTAAAGCAGGTTTTAGATGTTTTAAAAAGAGAAAATATCTATGTGAAGCTGTCAAAATGTGCATTTGGCAGGACATCTTTGAATTATTTGGGTTATATTGTAGGGGGTGGTGAATTGAAGATAGATCCCTCTAAGGTTGAAGTCATTGTGAATTGACCTAAACTGAAGTCTTCTACAAAAGTTAGAAGTTTCTTAGGGGTAGTGCAATATTGGAGAAAGTTTATTGCTAACTTTTCATTGATTATAGCTCCTTTACATGCTTCGACAAATGTGAAACAGGTGTTTTAGTGGGGAGGCAAACAACAGAAAGCCTTCAACACCTTGAAAGAAAGGATCAATACAGTGCCAGTACTAGCACTACCAGATCTTCAACATCCATTTGATATCAAGATAGATGCAAGTGACTATGCCATGGGGGCAATGTTGATGTAGCACAAGAAGCTTATATGCTTTCATTCTGAGACATTTACATCTGCAGTAGTTAATTATCCTACATATGATAAAGAATTGTATGCATTAGTACAAAGTGTTAAAAAGTGAAAACATTATATAATGGGTAAAGAAACAATCATACACACAAACCATCAACCACTTCAATATTTACACTCACAAACTAAATTGCAACAATCAAGACATTATAGGTTGATGGGTTTTCTACAGCAATTTCATCTTGTGATAAGATATAATAAGGGCATACATAATAAGGTTGTAGACATGTTATCATGACCAATCAAAAACACATCCACTATGCTTAAGCATAATTCAGTAATTCATGAAAGTTACATTGAACAATATGCTCAAGACACAGATTTTAAGGATGTATATGCAACTTTAGGTCATGGCAAGCAGGTAGAAGAAGTGGATTACTATATAAAGGACAAACTCTTAAATCATTTGGGAAAGTTATGCATTCCACAAACTGAAAGAGTCAACATAATTCAAGAAGCACATACTTTTCTCATATCAGGTCATTTTGGTGTAAGTAAGACAATTGCACAATTGCGAAGGTTCTATCATTGGCCATGAATGCATGAGACAGTTTATAGATATATCAAAGGATGTACTATGTGTGCTACAAGCAAGCCCAATGATAGAAAATTAGGCTTGTATACTCCACTCCCAATTCCTTCTTGCCCTTGGGAATGTGTTTCCATGGATTTTATTGAGGGATTGCCAAAGTCTAGAAAGGGTCATGATTATTTGTATGTAGTTGTGGATAGGTTCAGTAAGATGTGTATTTTGATACCATGTAATAAATAGGTCATAGCTAGACAAACTGCAAAGTTGTTCTTTCAAAATGTATGGGTTCATTTTGGGTTACCCACTTTTATTGTATCTGATCGAGATTCTCGATTTGTTGGGAAATTTTGGTCAAGTCTATGGGAGTTAATGGACACAAGGTTAAAGAAGAGCACAACATTTCATCCACAAATATATGGTCAAACAAAAGTGGTCAACAGGACAGTGATACAGTTTCTTCGAGGATATTGTAGCAAGTATCCCAAACTTTGAGATGAGAATTTGTGTTATGTGCAGCATGCTTACAACTGTGCAAAACAGTCTTCTACTCAGAGGTATCCTTTTCAAACTTGTTTTGGTTTTATACTAAAGTCTCCCTTGGATTTTGTCTTTGGTAAAGACATAGTAGTTGATGGACATAGTCATGTGGACAAAGCAACCAAGTTCATTGAACAAATCCAAGAAATTCACCAGGCAGTATAGGAACAAATGGAAAGAAGTCAAGCCAAGTATAAGGCGTGACATGACAAGCATAGAGTTGAGCATATTTTTCAAGTTGGTGATCAAGTCTGGTTGTACATTAGCAAAGAAATATTGCAAGGGGAAGGTAAAAAGTTAAAACCAATTAGATATGGTCCTTTCAAAATACTTGATAAAATTGGTGAAAATGCTTTCCACCTAGATATACCAACTTATATGCAAATCTATTCAGTCATTAATGTTGAAAACTTGAGGTTGTATGAGCCTTCATTGATTGAAGATCTAGAAGAGCAAGGTTCGTTACCTTCCATTGAGGATCTGTTGCTTGAGTATCTCAATGAGTTACAAGAGGACACAGTTCTTGACAAGAGGATAAGAACTTCACGACGAGGGGATGTTGAGTACCTGAGAGATGGAATCAAAGGTACAAATCCAAGTAAATCACGATGGATAGAGATTGGAAAAGTGAAGGAACTTTATCCTCACTTACTTGATAGATAAAACCAACTTTTGGTGGACCAAAAGCTTCTAGTGGGGAGGAGTGATCCAAAATGGATTCAGCATAGCCTCAAAATCAAAATTCTTCAAATACAGGTGAAAGTGGAATAATGTTGAAGAGCTCATTAAAACAAAGCCAATGGTGCAAACCGCATGCAAATCTGAGTTCGGATAAGGAAACTATAGCTAATCAAAGATTTAGGTCAAAAGTCAATGCCTATGTCAGGAGGACAGATGGCAACCGGGGAAAGAGTCATAAGTTCTTGATGATGTAAGCATAGAAGATGATGTGGTAGTTGATGATTGGTTCAAACCACATGCGATGGGGATCAGTGAACAAGTGCAGAGATCGTCCGATCAAAGAATATCGACGCATATAATGTTGAAACATGCAAGCATGTTATCTTGGAAGATAGACACGATATAATTATGCAAAAGGAGCTAAAATTTTTGAGTTCCGACAAAAGGGTGGTAAATGGTTTATCGCGTGCCCTCAAGACAGGAAGCAGTTTTATACTGTGAGCATGCAATTCCACTCAGCGCTTGACACGTAGCCTCTTGAAAACCACATTTTCACGTGCCTTCAGAGAATTAGCGAACGTGCAAGTTGGAGCGCGAATCTACGCGACAGCCATCGGATCCCACAAGACAGATCAATGGTTTAGGTTGTCTAGGTCAGTTGATGAGTGGGACGTGACAACCATCATATGATTTTTTCTCAAGATCAATGATGGTGAAAGGCTAGACGGTCGGGGTCCACCCCGCACCAGCTGGTCCTTTGGTTAATACGCTATTTTTAATGTAACGTATTATTCCTTGATTAGCATAATTTGTAAATGTACATGTTATATAAACACCATAACAAAGAAAAGTTGATAGAGGAGTGTATTGTGAACCATTCCAAGGGGTCTAGAGGTCAAAGTGACCAGTACAATCGAGTGTATGCTCATTTCGACTCGAAGATTTAAGCAGAACATAGTGGTGAGATCAATTTTTGTGTTTGAGACTCTGTTTTTTGAGCTCACACCTGTAACAATCATTTGAAGTCATAATAAAGAGGTCAACACTGGAAGCTAGGACCAAGAGACATAGCCAGGAAGTCTGATGAACTCCTTTATCAATTTTGGTTGTGTTGATGTGTTTTTATTGTGTTTTATAATTGTTTAAGTGTCTGTGTTATTCGCAACATTTTCAGTCCATTGCACTAAGTAATATAGACAACTTCACACATAGTCTATAATACCTTTATCAATTTCATATTAGGATTGTAGTTAAAGATAGAACTCTCGCACTTTAACTATTGGTAACTAGTTTTCATACTTGGCATTGATAGTGATCAAACACCATCTGATTTAAGCCATCTTATCTTATTTTGTGATATATCTGGCATTCAATGAAGTCTAATAAGTATGTCACACACTTTACACATGTGCGTTACATGAATTTTATCATCAAGTTAGTGACCCAAAGTAATAGGTTCCAATTATGACATCCTCTCATAATTTTGAAAGATCAAACCTCATCATGATATGAGCCATCTTACCTTATTTTGCAATATATCAAGCATTTAATGGAGTTTGATAAGCATGTCACACCCTTCTCACATGGAGTTTACATGCATTTCATCGTCAAGTTAGTGACACAAAACAATTGAGTTTCAATTATGATGTCCTCTCATAAATATGAATATTTAGCTTCATTCCTTTTTGAAAGATTGTGGAGAACTAAGTTTTGGGTTGAGTGTTTTTCATAGCTGCAAAAAGTTTATGGTGAGTGTAAGCTGATGATGGTTTGTCATAAAGTGTTAGTACCAATGCAAATATGGGAAAAGAACATTTTATTAACACAAGGAATAATTCCATTTACTTTCACACTTAATTTGAATATGGTGTAAAAAGATTTAATGTAAAACATGCTTCAAAATGCATAATTATTTATTTATGGATTTTTGGTATAATCATGTGAAAATCTATTTTTCCTAATAATGGTATGTTAAATTTAATGTAATGCATGTGTTTTTAGTAATGTAGTGTAGGTTTTGATTATATAATCATGCGAAAATCTAATTTTCCTAATAATGGTATGTTAAATTTCCTGTAGAATGTAATGCATGTGTTTTTAGTAGTGTAGTGTCTATTTTGATTATCTAGATGACAGAAAAAGAGAGAGAGTAAATTTCCTATAGAATAAAATGCATGCATTTTTAGCAGTGTAGTATAGCTTTTGATTATCTAAATGTGTGTGTGTGTGTGTGTGTGTGTGTGTGTGTGAGAGAGAGAGAGAGAGAGAGATGGATGTAGAAATTAGGCTATAGATTTGCAATTGCTCATGAAGTTTTAATCAAAAGCATAAGACACAAACCTACTCTACTGCTCTACAAACATTAATTCACAATTTAAAACAAAAAATATCAGACATGCAAGAAGAAATAACACTCATGCAACAAGTATTTTTATGTGGAAAAAATAATATCCTAAAAACCCCAATGCCTACTTTCATTAATCAAATGAATAGAGATGTATTACAATTTCTTTTCTCAACTCAGCACAACTTGCAAGTGCATAACCTATCTCTCGGCACACTTAAGGCCCCTGACCCAAACTTAGTTAAGTTTTGCCTATGTTTGAGCTCCTATTTCTTTGCATTGTTTATTGAGGAATTAGGCCCCTATTATATAGGTAATTCCTCAAATTGAATTACACAATTCCTTATGCTGATCATCTGACTGCATGCAACACTTGTGCACTCAAGACTAGTCTACAATTGATGTTACACTACCTTGGAATCTCCAGCAAGCCTCAAGAACTAAAATTCTCTACATGCACTAGCAATTTTGGGTTGATTGATCAGTTAAATGGATTATCAGTGAGTTTGACTGAAGTCCCACTCCACAACTTGACCCTCTACTAGTTCCTCCAACAACTGGAACTAGTTTAAATGAAAACAACCTTAGATAATTGATCTTGATGGCTACAAATTAGAAATCACACATGCTTAACTAAACTCTAGCTCCTCCAATTTGAATTTACTGAGTAAACTGGGTGACACAAGCCATGTCACACAATTTAACATGACATGAGTTGTCTGCTAATGTGGAAATTCAAATTTTCTCAATTTAATCAAGGAAAAATCAAATTGAAATTTTCTTGCTGCATTTTTTAACACTTTGTCTTAGCAAGAAAGGGATTATCAACTACCCATATCCTACACTCTTGGAACTCAAAATTCCCTCTTTAGAATGCCTTTTTCAAAATGTCAGAATCTTGTTCCTCTATCAGAATGTACTACAACAACATTATCCGCCTCTACACACAATACCCCAAATGGTGATACCATATATCTATATGCTTGGATCGATAGTGAAAAACACAATTTTCAAAGCGCTTGATGCAACTCTGAGTATCAAAACATATTACATTTGGATCCATCATTTGACTAAACAATACAACAAGTATCTTTCTCATCTAGATCGCCTCACATGTTGCTTGACTATGAGTGATGCATTATGCTTCTGTCAAGCTAAGTGCCACATATATTTGCTTCTTGTTGTACTAGGAAACAACTACGGACCCAACACTGAAAATTCCACCTGATATACTCTTTCGATTTGATGGACTCCCCACCCAATCTGCATTTATGAAGCCACATTGCTTCACTCCCTCTGTCCATTTGTACCATAGTCCAAACTTGGTAGTGCCTTTGAGGTAGCGTAGAAAATTCTTAGCTACCTTCCAAAATAATTTGGTTGGTCTAACCATAGCTTAGGTCAACTGGTTGACTGCATATCACATATTTGGTTGTGCGTTCACAAGATAAATTAATCAACCCACCAACTGTCAGTAAATAGTAACATCCACTTCCTCACCTGAAGTGGCATCCTCTTTCCTCCAATTGGTCACTAAAGGTGTCTCCATGGGTTTGCAATTGTCTATGCAGAACTTCTAAAGTATCTTGTTAGTATACTTTTCCTAAGAGACAGAAAGTTCCCCATTGCCTTGCCATACTTCCAATCTAGGAAAGTAGTGCATGAGACCCATGTCCTTCATTTCAAACTCTCTTGGAAGGTCCTCCTTACGAGATCTGATCTGCTTCTCATCACCAATTAAAATAATATCATCAACATATAAGACAATAATCAACAATTTACCTTCTACCAAAATATGATAGAGGCTTACATCTGCTTCACTTTTGGTGAAGCCCAAACCAGTAAAAGTGAAGCCCAAACCGATGAGATAATTATCGATCCTGGCGTACCAAGCATGGGTCACTTGCTTGAGACTGTATGTTAGGGTCCAACCCTAACCCCTTTATTTATGTAATAAACCAATGGGCCTAGTTAGAGTCATAGTTAGTTAGTTGATTCAATAAAGCATGTAAGATATTATCTGCATTAATAATAATTGTAAGTGGTTGAGCCACATTATAGAAAAGGGACCACAATTAGTTATAAACGAGCCATATTTAATAAATAAAGGTGCTAAGCTGTGTTAAGCAAGGGACTAATAGTATTTAGGGTTTTGGATGCCATTAAGTTATAAATAGTCTTAGATAGTAAGGGAAGAATCATCGAGTCTTATTGTAATTGAGCTTTTCTCTATTCGAGGTTTCCCCCTTAAATAGGCAAGTCAAAATTGTAATTTTCTTATGAATAATAAAATACCTTTGCAGCTTGCCTCAATTCATGTGATATTTCTGTGTTTCTAGCAATATTGTTTCCTATTTCTAGAATTTTGTTATTCTTGCAGGTTAATGTAGGTTTTAACCCCGTACGAAAATTACCTACATATGAATTCTAAAACACAGAAAATAAACAATGCGAGAGCATAACACATAAAACACATATACATAGTTATTTTCCCTTGGATCCCAAAACCAAGACTACCAGCTTGAGTTTTCATTATGTTCCTTTCAATGTTACAATGCATATTTATACATGCTGAAGCATCCAATACCATGGACTGAAAACCATCGCGTCCAAAACCATGTGTGAAAAATCATGCACAAAACCATAGGTAGTTCCGCCCAACCTAATATAGGG
>APFE031668462.1:0-10641 GCA_000404065.3 Pinus taeda
TTCATTAGTTCATGGGATAAACAAGATGAAAAATCAAATTATGACCACAAATTAAATAGAAAAACCACAAACTCCACCTGCTAGAAAAAACAACTGCTTTCTACATGTGTCCATATCAAAATGACATCGTTGGCAAAATCCCCACTGTATGTAATTTGCTTGTGAGATTGGTGTAACTGTACTGGTAAAAGTCAACTTTCTTGATCACAAGAATCTGAGCCAGCTGTGGGTTGAATGGAATGCAGTCACACGTCATAAACTTGGGCTCGCAGCTGACGCGACATAAAAAAACCTGGTTGTTAAGCGAATTTCATTTGGAAGCCGTTAAGCAGCAGACATAGGAAATCATGTCGGCAGAGGGAGGAAGGGAAATAATTATGTCCGATAAACAAACATACGTCAAGTTCAGTTTCATTAGTGGGAGATGTGGAAGGCGTCATTAAACTCGGATAATCAGATTATTGAAGTTATGGTTTTTGAGGAGGAAGATCATGGCGTCGCCCGCTTAAAAATGGACGAAGAGAACCCAATAAAAGTCACAGAGTACGCTTCTCATTTCATAGAATCCGCAACTTGAAATAAATATACAGTGGCCCACGGAGTTGGGTTTATATGCATATCTATGTTCTTGTTCTGCAAACATAACTGCAACTATTCATACGAAGGTTCAATCTCACGGCGCATAGGGCTTGTTTATCCTTCATGCGATGGAGTCCCTACTATGCCGTTGACTTTTTGTCATATACCTCTCGTAATTAACTCAACGTAAATCAAACTGTTATGAAATAAGTTACAAATCAGTTATTGAACTGATTCTTGATTCCAGTGAAACTAAATTAACGTAAATCAAACTGTTATGAAATAAGTTACAAATTAGTTATTGAACTGATTCTTGATTCCCGTGAAACTAAATTAAGGATGAATCAAGAAAAGGAGGTTACAGTGGTTTTACTTAGGGTGTGGTTCCGATCCAAAACTAATTTTTTTTGGAGAGGTGTAAAAACGGAAAGTAATGGAGGGTTATGGGGATCGCTGTGCGATGTGCTGGAGATGAGGGTTTTTCCTCGATTACATGCATAATGGTGCTCAGCAGATGTCTTGGGCGCTTTGTAGCAGAAGGCTCTCATCATCTCTACATGATTCGCTTTGGAAGGATCTCTTTGTTTTTCTTGCTGAAGGCGGATTACCAGTCTTTTTTTTTCAGTGGCAATGGTATCTGTTATCCTTCTTTCTGTTTCGTTCTCTTCACCAGTTTATTTATTGATTTCACTACTAGCGATTGGGTGGGTTAGTTAGTTGAGTAACTCGTTATTAAGCAGATCGGTTGGTATCCTAGATAATAGAATCTGGGTTTTTGTTTTAATGGAACACTGCTTAAAAACGAGTTTTAGTCCTTTTTAAGTCTCTTTCTAACGCTGTACTGGGCGAAAGGCTATTTATGCCGCAACCCTGATGATAGTGACAGGCAGTGGTCTTCTGTATCGTTTAAGAATAGCAGGTTAGGTTGAATGTTGCACCTGACACTGGTTTTCGATGATACTTCTAATAGATGAGTTATGCGCTAAGTCGATTAACTAGTTTTTTAAGTAGTTCAATTGATTTCGGAGTAATCAAATCTGAGCTTCTGTGTTAATGGAGTATTACCTCAAAATTTGAAGTCAATCCCTCGTTGTACTGGCCCTAGCACTGTATTGGGCGAAAGAACGTTTTGGTTCATCCGCAGTTGATTGTGGTGTTGTTATGTTGTAACCTTGTTGACAGTAATAGAAGGTTGTCTCTCACATCATTTACAATAGTGCTGCACCGAGCCCTAGATACTGGTTCCACTGCTAATGAATATGTTGGTTAATTTCTGGATAATATAATCACAATTTTCTTAATAGAATATTGCCTCAGAATTTAGAGTTTGTCACTCGTAAGGACTCACCCTAGCACTATATTGGGCGAAAAGGGCTGAAGTTCCATCCCGAGGCGAATTGTAGATGTCAGAACCTTTTTGACTATGATAGTAGATTGTCTTCTGCATCATTTAAGAGAATTTTAGTCAGTCTCGTACCTAATGCTACAGAACCTTAAGACTAGGAAAGTACAATACGTTTGTTGCAGTGATATTTCTTTTGAATCTGGGAAAAGGGTTCCGGTGTTTGATTGAGCCGGGGAAATATTTACCTTGGTGACACAGATAAATATGATACACATGTTTTCACTATTGTCATAATTTGAAATTAATATGAAGTCTATTGCCTCCAAGCAATCTATTACATTCATGCTAGTGCCTTTTTAGGCTGGACAATGAATATAATTGCCCAAATTCTTAAAAGACTTGCTCGCATTTATGAAAACAAGTTTTATCATCAGTAAAAAGGTGAACTTATAAACACTTTTCTTAGGCCATACATTTGCAAACTTGTTGTATAGGCTCTATAATCTTTGTATCTAGAGAAGTGGGGCACTCTTACAACCCAAGGATAGGGCACAATGGTTAAGAGCATGTATTTCTTGGTAAGGGGTTACAAGTAGAATTCTAGAGAAGAGAATATGTGCCGCATATATTAAGAAGGGCTATTATGATAAGCTATTGAACACACAAAGAATATTCATTGTGTTAGAGATATGTTGTTTGTTTGGATAGAGAAACTATTGAGTCATATTTCTTTAGGAAAATGATATGTGAGTACTTTTATGCTAACGTAACTAATATTTTAGTTTCTTGTTGAATGGGATGTGTAAACAAATAATATTTGTGTTAGCTTTCATTAGAAAGGGTATACATACACATGCAGGAAGAGGCAACAAGTTGTGTTGGCAACAAGTTGTGTTGGTTTGCGTTACATGTTTGCAAGCATAAAAAAATAATAGCTAGAGGATTAGCTCTTTTGATAAAGTTTACATAAAATTTTCATGTAAGGAGATTGTAACTGATGTTGTAGTGAGTCCCTTCAAAGGAATGCCTTAGTGTGTTGTCCTCTAAGAGTATGTGCTTATGTGAAGGGAAATGCTAGTTAATATAATTATTAAAGATGGGCTAATATGCTATGCTATGGTATGCACAAAGAATAGTCACTGTGATATGGAGTTATGCTCTTTGTATGTTAAAGAGACTATGTTTAGTTCTCGGAAAAAAATAGCTATATGAAAAGAACATATGTGCTAAGCATAAAAATAATAGTTTATTACATGTATGAAAATATAACGATTGTGTTATACATGTTGGTAGAATTAATGGGTTGGAATTCTAAAGAGAATTATGCATTAGAGTAAATGAACATTGAGGAGGTAAAACAATATTTACTTGAGTAAATGTATTAGTTATATAGTATGTCATGCTTGCTCATGCATATGAGTAGAAGTTAAAAGATCTCTTTTAGAGGTTGCCAATTGATTGATTAATATGGTATCTAATCTTGTTTCCAAGCTTGTTGACAACTCATTGACAGGAAACGATGGTGGTTGGTGCCAAAGAAGAGTGATATTTAACATTGTGACAGGAAAGGGATTAATGGTCCATGCAGATAAGTTAGAGTTACAGGATCGTTCATTGCTAGAACAATCACGTCACAAGGAATGTTGCATGTGGCGGTATGTAAGGAAAGTGTTTCATGGAAAATGTTTTAGCTTTTAGCTAGTTATGTAATATCTTGATGATAATTCATTGTAATGATTTCATAACAATGGTTAAGGGATGGAATCCCTTATGAGCCATTGAGTGAGGGGTGAAAACCCTCACGAGCATTTAATAATAAGATTAAACGTTGCTGGTTTTCACCCTACGGGGTTTCCAGGGTATATTGGTGTTCAATGGTGTGATTGCCTTTTGTGTCAGTTTGATGATGATGAATCCTTGATGTTGATGGTTCTTTATTTGATGACATGATCATATTGTCCAAGTAGGAGATTAATTAATATGTTTATGGAAATCATGAAATGGATGCAAGGATTCATGGGATAGTTTATGTTATTACACTACTACAGTGGTGGTTAAAGGTTATGCAATGGTGAAGTAACTTACTGTCTTTGATGGAAATTTACTTGATGTACTAATGAATACTATATCTAATGGTTAATGATGAATTGTGGAGTTGTTAATTGGATAATTACTTGTGGTAATTTGTATAAAAAATTCTAACTCCCTATTTTTACATACGAGGTTATTGGGGTATGTTACAAGTGGTATCAGAGCTAAAGGCTGCAATACTGGCGCCTTTGGGAATTGGTAAGCAGAGAAGAAATTGAGGTACGCCACCAGTGGCTTTAACTCAGGTATGTGTTTAGCCATTCGCAAATTGATCTGTGTAGTACACTACCTTCGGCATCATATGTGTGAATCATGTTTATAACTGCTTTGAGTAGTAAGTAATAAAGTTGTTGAGTAACTATGTTCATGACATTGGATTCCTGATGATGATAAAAGACAATGAAACTTTTGTTGCACTTAAGAACAATATTGAACACTCATTACACTTATGAAAAATCTTGAACATCATAGACAAAAGTGACAATCAACAATCCACTTTTGATTTGCAAATATGGCGATAGCAATGATGTATTTATTAAACAGGATTGGTGTTGCAATGAACTAATTTTAATGAGTCAATGCATGAATTTAAAATACGGGGATGTCCTTGGATTTGATGATATGGTGTTTAAAAAAAAAAAGAGACTGTGCAAGATAAGCAGGGGCAAGAGCCAGTGCATGTGCAACGTCCACCTGAAGACAGTCATAAATATTTGCCAGATGTGGTGCATGGAATACATCTTCAAAAGGAAATAATTGGTACTTATGGCAATGCTTTGCACTTCAACCATCATTTTGGACTCTCTGTACATGATTTCTCATCTGTGAGGGCCTCGTCGAGCTCCGTGGTGGTATAGCTTAATGAAGAGAAAGATTGAAGAGCAATTTTGACATCGAGATCATGCGGTGTGGAGGTTGCCAAGAAAAAGATAAGTATCTTGCTCAATTCTCTTGAATTAAAATATGTGCATGTTATTATATTTACAATATTGCATTCTGAGAAGATAGTTCTCGTAAGTTTTGTTCCTGGTTTTCCAGATTTTTAACTGTCTATTTCTGTGCTATTTGATATGGATATTTTGGCACACAGTAGAAAACTTTATCTGCTTGAATCGACTTGATTGTAATAACTAATTTTTGATTCAGTCTTGTCATAGATGTTTGAAGATGATTGGTAGTTGAGATTGGTTAGTATTGCATGACTAACCAATAGAACTTATATGCATTAATTGCATTGGACTTAAGATTATTACAATTCGTAAACAAGTCATGGTTGATTGATGTCACATGCGTGGAATGTGTATGATGATTTTATGAGAAGAGTTCTTAATTTTACACACCATGAGAATGCTTGATGAATAGTGTATGCTTATGTCTTAATTATTTGAGATTCACTAGCATGGTATGTGTTATGTTAATCATTACTAGTTGTGAGATAAAAATCCTTTGAACCTCGATTTAATGATGGTTGAATTTATCTCTACTATGGGAATGACGGATTCTTATGCATGTTGCATTCTAGTGTGAAGTTAATTGTAGAACCATGTTCAGTGGGTAACATTTCTAGGACCCATTCATGGTAGAATTACATGTGACAATTATTCATAAATAGACTACATGTGTTAATGAAGTTATTAGTAAACTCTAACTACCTTCCCCAACTGTAGATGCTTTCAAAGGAAAAAGGAAGCAAGGAGAAGGGAAAAGACCATGCTGTAGGGACAGACGGAGAAGGGAAAAGAATCGGTAAGTCTGGTGATGACCAGATAGCGCTTGATGTGCATGTGAGTATTCCTTTGACCATGCTTAAGAAGTTGGAAGATGATAACTATAGTGTGTTAATGTTAGTGATTTTCGTAATGTCTCCTTGAAGTCATTATTCTGAAGTGGTCACATGGTAGTGATAAGATAATTATTGCATCTAACATCAAGGGGTAACTCTAGTGCATGTGTGACACTTAGGGGATCATGCTTCTAATTACATAAGTAGAGGAATTGCTTCCGATAAGGGTAGTTTAATTAGTTAGCTATGCATGTTGAACCAATGGTTGGTCAGAACACCTTGATTGTGCTTAATTATATTAATGATGCATGGCCAATGCTGGCCATAGTAAACATAAGATAATACACGATTAATGACAATTTGGATTCAGACAACAGATTATGGGAAATTGGAAATGTTTAGATCATTAACTCAACTATTGTTGACAATTATACTTGCATATGCTTTTATACATGATGATATTGTATGCATGAAAAAATTTGGAAATTGAATACTTGTTAAAATGATGCATATGTATAACCAATGTTGCTAATGGGATTAAGAAGAGGTAGCTTAATGGCAACAAGAAAACTCATCACATAAATCGTTGCAATATGAATTGTAATTATAAATGAGAAAGAATAAAGTTATATGATATGCATGAATTGTGTTATTTAGAATCTAAATGCATACAACATGTCTGAGAAATATGTTTCCCATCAATCTAGATGTTGTGGACCCATGATGAGGGTTAAGTGTAAATGCATGGTGTACATGCATGTTTATTTTGTTAATGATAATGTTCATATGGTTCATTACGTAGATTACTTTGGGAAAGAGTAAAGAGAAATTTAACATGCCAGACAGTTGCAGATAGTTGTGAAAGGCTAGAATGCCTTGGGTTGATGACAGTTACCTGCTCGGAGGGGTTGATGGTACTTGTCTGCCCGGATTGTGAAAGGCTGGAATGCCTTGGGTTGATGACAGTTACCTGCCCGGAGGGGTTGATGGTACTTGTCTTCCCGAGTTTGGGTTGATGGCAGTTACCTGCCCGGAGGGGTTGATGGTACTTGTCTGCCCGGATTTCCTCTCCATAGAATTCTTGAGCTGGTCGGCCAGTGGAATTCCATGTTAGACCTAGTAAGGTCTCTATCCAAGAAACTGTCTGGATGTGAAAATAACTCGATTTGGTTGTGGAAAGCAGTTCCCATGTGTTGAAAATAACTCGATTTGGTTGTGGAAACCAGTTCCCATGTGTTGAAAATTCTTTAGCCTATTGCAGTTATCATAGCTAAAGAAATTAACTAATCAGTTATATGTGATGTTAAAAATAAATTCTATATATGGTTGTGTGAAATATGTTATGCACATTTAGCAGGAAATGAGCTTAGTGCTCAATAAGGAGTTATTGGAAATTTTAATTCCTTTGTTGTATTATTAATCTTGTGAACATCTTGGTAGGGGCTAAGAAATTTCACTTGATGCAGTGATTGACTGTTTTGATGATTAGAGAGCTATGTGCTCTTTTGGTACTTTTAGAAGTATCTCCGTGGATGTCTTTAGTGAGAATCATTTTAGTGTGCTTGTGGAGCAGTGATGAGCTCTTTAAGGTACTTGTAAAAGTACTGTGATTTAAAAATCATCTAACATTGCACAGATTGATTGATAGTTAAAAGTATTTCATTTTGATTCGCAAAATTATGACTAATGCGATTGAATTTGTTGTCAAACATTACAGGATTACTTACCATGAAGATACCATGAAGAGTTGATGGGTGGTCTAGCCACTATTAAGATGCTTATGCGAAAGTGTTCATGATTTTTGAGAGTAGATGGTAAGTAATGGTAAGTTGATATAGAGTTTGGGTTTTGAATTTGAATAAGGGCCAAGTGGTGGCAATTAGAACTTGCATATTTTTGCAATTATGAATGCTTATGGCTATTGATTTTTCTTATGTTATAACATTACTATTTTGTTTATTATCATTTCTTGGAATGAAATCTTTGATTTGAAAGTTGGAGGATCACATTTTGTGTTGTTTAGATGGTAATACTATGAGTAAAATCTCAAGTTCCCAATGAAAGATGAACACCGAGGACGGTGTTCTTGTTAAGGGGGGGAGTATGTCATATACCTCTCGTAATTAACTCAACGTAAATCGAACTGTTATGAAATAAGTTACAAATCAGTTATTGAACTGATTCTTGATTCCTGTGAAACTAAATTAAGGATGAATCAAGAAAAGGAGGTTACAGTGGTATTACTTAGGGTGTGGTTCCGATCCAAAACTAATTTTTTTTGGAGAGGTGTAAAAACGGAAAGTAATGGAGGGTTATGGGGATCGCTGTGCGATGTGCTGGAGATGAGGGTTTTTCGTCGATTACATGCATAATGGTGCTCAGCAGATGTCTTGGGCGCTTTGTAGCAGGAGGATCTCATCATCTCTATATGATTCGCTTTGGAAGGATCTCTTTGTTTTTCTTGCTGAAGGCGGAGTACTAGTCTTTTTTTTTTCAGTGGCAATGGTACCTGTTATCCTTCTTTCTGTTTCGTTCTCTTCACCAGTTTATTTATTGATTTCACTACTAACGATTGGGTGGGTTAGTTAGTTGAGTAACTGGTTATTAAGCAGATCGGTTGGTATCCTAGATAATAGAATCTGGGTTTTTTTTTTAATGGAACACTGCTTAAAAACGAGTTTTAGTCCTTTTTAAGTCTCTTTCTAACGCTGTACTGGGCGAAAGGCTATTTATGCCACAACCCTGATGATAGTGACAGGCAGTTGTCTTCTGTATCGTTTAAGAATAGCAGGTTAGGTTGAATGTTGCACCTGACACTGGTTTTCGATGATACTTCTAATAGATGAGTTATGCGCTAAGTCGATTAACTAGTTTTTTAAGTAGTTCAATTGATTTCGGAGTAATCAAATCTGAGCTTCTGTGTTAATGGAGTATTACCTCAAAATTTGAAGTCAATCCCTCGTTGTACTGGCCCTAGCACTGTATTGGGCGAAAGAACGTTTTGGTTAATCCGCAGTTGATTGTGGTGTTGTTATGTTGTAACCTTGTTGACAGTAATAGAAGGTTGTCTCTCACATCATTTACAATAGTGCTGCACCGAGCCCTGGATACTGGTTCCACTGCTAATGAATATGTTGGTTAATTTCTGGATAATATAATCACAATTTTCTTAATAGAATATTGCCTCAGAATTTAGAGTTTGTCACTCGTAAGGACTCGCCCTAGCTCTATATTGGGCGAAAAGGGCTGAAGTTCCATCCCGAGGCGAATTGTAGATGTCAGAACCTTTTTGACTATGATAGTAGATTGTCTTCTGCATCATTTAAGAGAATTTTAGTCAGTCTCGTACCTAATGCTACAGAACCTTAAGACTAGGAAAGTACAATATGTTTGTTGTAGTGATATTTCTTTTGAATCTGGGAAAAGGGTTCCGGTGTTTGATTGAGCCGGGGAAATATTTACCTTTGTGACACAGATAAATATGATACACATGTTTTCACTATTGTCATAATTTTAAATTAATATGAAGTCTATTGCCTACAAGAAATCTATTACATTCACACTAGTGCCTTTTTAGGCTGGACAGCGAATATAATTGCCCAAATTCTTAAAAGACTTGCTCGCATTTATGAAAACAAGTTTTATCATCAGTAAAAAGGTGAACTTATAAACACTTTTCTTAGGCCATACATTTGCAAACTTGTTGTATAGGCTCTATAATCTTTGTATCTAGAGAAGTGGGGCACTCTTACAACCCAAGGATAGGGCACAATGGTTAAGAGCATGTATTTCTTGGTAAGGGGTTACAAGTAGAATTCTAGAGAAGAGAATATGTGCCGCATATATTAAAGAAGGGCTATTATGATAAGCTATTGAACACACAAAGAATATTCATTGTGTTAGAGATATGTTCATTGTTTGGATAGAGAAACTATTGAGTCATATTTCTTTAGGAAAATGATATGTGAGTACTTTTATGCTAACGTAACTAATATTTTAGTTTCTTGTTGAATGGGATGTGTAAACAAATAATATTTGTGTTAGCTTTCATTAGAAAGGGTATACATACACATGCAGGAAGAGGCAACAAGTTGTGTTGGTTTGCGTTACATGTTTGCAAGCATAAAAAAAAAATAGCTAGAGGATTAGCTCTTTTGATAAAGTTTACATAAAATTTTCATGTAAGGAGATTGTAACTAATGTTGTAGTGAGTCCCTTCAAAGGAATGCCTTAGTGTGTTGTCCTCTAAGAGTATGTGCTTATGCGAAGGGAAATGCTAGTTAATATAATTATTAAAGATGGGCTAATATGGTATGCTATGGTATGCACAAAGAATAGTCATTGTGATATGGAGTTATGCTCTTTGTATGTTAAAGAGACTATGTTTAGTTCTCTGAAAAAAATAGCTATATGAAAAGAACATATGTGCTAAGCATAAAAATAATAGTTTATTACATGTATGAAAATATAACGATTGTGTTATACATGTTGGTAGAATTAATGGGTTGGAATTCTAAAGAGAATTATGCATTAGAGTAAATGAACATTGAGGAGGTAAAACAATATTTACTTGAGTAAATGTATTAGTTATATAGTATGTCATGCTTGCTCATGCATATGAGTAGAAGTTAAAAGATCTCTTTTAGAGGTTGCCAATTGATTGATTAATATGGTATCTAATCTTGTTTCCAAGCTTGTTGACAACTCATTGACAGGAAACGATGGTGGTTGGTGCCAAAGAAGAGTGATATTTAACATTGTGACAGGAAAGGGATTAATGGTCCATGCAGATAAGTTAGAGTTACAGGATCGTTCATTGCTAGAACAATCACGTCACAAGGAA
>APFE031668475.1:0-11726 GCA_000404065.3 Pinus taeda
CCAGAACTCTTCCAAAACTGGCAAGAAGCTGAAGTCTTCTGCTAGAGGAAGTGTCCCAGATTGCCAACTGAAGGCATGCTCATGGGCATCTTTGTTTCTGGCTACAACTCTGAAACTGGTGTGGCAGGTTGTGGCTCAGGCTCGCTTAATGTGGCTTTGAAGCTTGTAGATGACCATCATTTCCCCCCCTGTCAGATACAAGGTGAGATGATGGAGAAAACTCAACTGCAAGACTTTTCAATACTCTGGAACAAGTTCTGACATGTGTTTGGAATATCGTCTTGGATGTTGATGCCCATTGCCAAGAAGTGATCCATCCAAGATGAATCTTTGTTCATGCAGGACGTTTGTTTCTGAAGCATCTGTGTGAAGAATGACTGGTTTTATGAAAATGCTTACATGGATGAAGATCAAAACAATGATCTTTCATATGGCCAACTCGGTCACAGTGTTGGAATTTCACATTCTGTTGTTGTTGTTGTTGAGGAGAGGCAGAGTCTAGAACAGCTGAAGCTGAACTGTCATGAGGAGCAGGTGAACTGTCATGAATGAATCCAGCACTCTGAAATTGAATGGGCTTTGAGTATTTTGGGATATGAAAGGACAAGTCCTTGTCATATCCAAGACTCGTTTTGTTCTTGTTGTGGAAAAGTTGTTCCCAAGGTCTGATGATGGGCTTGGGAAGTGTAAGCTGAATTTCTGCATCTGCATTTACAACTGCTACTTTATTTGAATGAACTGTAACATTATTAACATGCTGCTGATGGGTGGTTGTCTCAATGTTCTGAACAAAAACAGGTTCAGAATGGTGTCTATTTTGATGTAGCTCTTCTTGCTGTAGTTGTGATTCAAGCTGCAAAAAATCAGTCTTTTCCTTTGCATTTTGTAGACAGACCTAAATATCTGTGAGTGAAACTTTGCTGACTTTTAATGTATCATGAGTAGTAGACGACATTAGAGTTTTGAGGAACTCTAATACTTCACTGATTCTAGCCATTTTTTCTTCAATGTCAGATTTACACCTTACAACTACTATTCAGTGCAGAAAAGTAATACCTACTCACAGTACACAACAATATCCTTTATACATGTGCAGCAAATGATCAGAGTTCAACCAGCAAGCACCGATTACAATCCATTACATGAAAATAAGAGTTTACTCATGACCAGCATTATGTTCTGACAAAACAACCGACAAAACTTTTCTCCATAAAATACTACAATCAGCCCACCAAACTCTTTATGCAGCAGTTGAAGCAAGGAATTAATGCACTATAATGAATTTTAAACACAAATCCACACTGGGGCAGCAGCAATTGCAAACTTGCTTGAATCCTTCAAATACTCCTTCACTTTATCGGCCAGTGGAAAAGAGTAGTCAAGTTCAATAGTGACTGTAACCATTCATGATAACATGTGGAATAGCTACAATTGTGGGATTATAGGTTCCCAAAGAAATAATCTAATAATCCTATGTGGAACAATGTAGATATATAAACCAAGTCAACATTGCAATTTCAATGGTTTCATAGTAGCACATGCATATGAACATGCATCTCGGCCTATGCTCAATCAGTACCTCAATGTCTAGCAAATTTCTACCACTGGCAATCTCAATTAATATGTGGATGCTTACCTTTCAATTCCTGGAAAATTCAGATTTTATCATTTGCATGTGGAAGCTTATCAAACACCTGTTCACATATTTCATGGTCCATGAAAACTCAATAAAAATCAATCATTGTATGTGAAGTTTCCTTCATCCTCATTCAATCAATCCCATCAACTTCGAATGCTCTCATAATTCAGATCCATTACCACAATTATATTTACATATGCTGGATTTAATCAAAAGCTTGGCATTTCACTTACTCTGGGCCATCTGCCAACTGCGATCTTATTAGTGGCATCTCTTCAATCAGAGGTCAATGCCGCCAATCAGATCTTCAATGCCGATTTTCAGATATTGTTTGCAAGTGATCATGTGAAGACATCTGATGATGGCAAAATCTGGGAGTTGATAATTGATAAGAATTCGGGTTCTGGTTTTTAGACAAAACACAGCTACTGATTTGGATTCTTCACCATGAAGCTCAAGCTTGTTGCAGGGGATTCTGCAGGAGTTGTGACTACTTATTATATGGCCTCCAAAGACTTTGAGACAAGAGATGACTTGGATTTCGAATTCCTCGGGAACGTAAGTGGGCAGCCCTATGCTCTGCAAACAAACATATACGTGAATGGCGTTGGAGAGAGAGAACAGAGAAATGAGCTCTGGTTCGATCCCACAACCGACTTTCATACATACTCCTTTCTCTGGAACTACCATCAGCTTATATTTTTTTGTGGATTTGGTTCCGCTGAGAGTGCACAGGCACACCAATGTTATGGACAATTTGTATCCCAAGAATTGGCCAATGTCCCTATTTTCCAGCATCTGGAATGCAGATAATTGGGCGACAAGGGGAGGGCTGGATAAGACCAACTGGTCCTACGCACCCTTCATTTCATCTTACTGGAATTTCAACGTAGATGCATGTATGTGGGAGGATCCATTTCCGGCCTGCGTGTCAACAACAGGGGAAAACTGGTGGGATAAGCCACCGGCCTGGATGCTTACAGATGGCCCAGAGTGCTGCAATCAAAACTTCGCTCTGATATATGCCAAGAGCGCTTCAAGCGTCGACAAAACCAGCGTTCACTCCAGCGTTCAATCCAGCACTCAATAGGACGTTCAATCCAACGTTCAATGGAATGGTGTCATACAATGTCAGGAGTCAGAAGTCAGAGAATATGAAACGTTTATGGAGTCTGAGCGTCTTCAAATGAACAGGGTGCAGAAAATAGAATATGTCAGGGCAGCGCAAGTGTGGGAAAGACGCAGGGAATAAAGCAGAGGCAGAGGTCAGGTAACACGAAACTGACATATATATAGAGCACAAAACAAGTGGCTCAAATTGGAGCAGGACCAGCAATCGCCCGCTCTGATACCATGTTAAACACACATGGAAAACAAGAGAGATATGAAAGATAAAGCATGCAATACAATTTTTATTAACAAATGATATACATTTATAGTACATTATGTGACCGTTGGGATTCACATCCCAAGGTCTCTTGGACTCCTTTTTTCCGTTCGGCTTCCACACTAACCCATTGAGGATTAGGTGTCCAACAAACACTACTATCCTCAACAATGATAGGATTCCAAGTTTTGAAGAATTGCTAACTAGATGTTCTCAAAAAGATACAAGGATGATGGAAATGGACATGCCTTCAAACAGGAATGATCCTACTACATTCTCCAGTCATGCTAAAAACAAGAATAACGTAGGTTCAAAGAAGAAATGTCAAGGAAGACCGGGATTCAAAAATGGAAGGAAGGGAAAATGCTTCATTTGTAACAAGTTTGGCCACTATGCTAGGGAGTGTCCTAATAGAAGGGATACACCTCATGATGATGAAAACAACAACCACAACAAATTCAAGGGCAAGAACAATCAAAGGAATGGTAGGTTCAACAACAAAGAAAAAATGAATGCTTTTGCTACTCAACTTGGAAATTATTGACCTCCAAAAATATCAAGAAACTCTAGGTATGATGTGTTAGTGTCAGTCGCTGCAGCCTTCCTCCAGTGCTCAAACATGCTCTGACAAAGTGATTTTAAGGTGTCAAGGTCAAATTTTGTCATTTTAGTGAGTCTTCAAGCAAAATTTGGTCACTAGGCATTAGGTCTAGGGTTTGTTTTTTCTCTTGTCAAAATTGTCCAAATCTCGGTCCATGTTACCATTTAACTGAGTGTACCATCATACAGAGGATTTTCATCATCATGCCAGGTTCCAATGGATCATTTTACACCTTGTTCATGCTTCAGTTGCGCCTAGGTAAGGTTCATTTCCCTCTCCTAAGGTTTTGAAGGCAATTTCTCTTGGACAGTCAAATCATCGGCAAAACTTGTATCCTGATGTTCATACACCTTCCCCTATCCTTATGTGCCACCCTAGTTTCTTGCTACAAACCCTATTTTCAAGGCTAGGCCTATGTTTTTCCCTTTTGGACCCCTTCCCCTCACTCAATATTTGAAATTCCACTTTCCCTTACTTCCTAACATCCCTCCCTACTTACCAAAATTTTCTCAAGAATTTAGAAGCCCCTTATTCCCTTCATTTCACTTCATTTCGACAAATCCCCTCTTCCACACATTGGGATAGGTTTTAATCCAATGATGTTTATGAGCAAGTAAAGATGAATTTGGGAAAACTGAGAGACTATTTTGTCCAACATAGGCCAAGGAAGAAAAACCTCCATTTTTTACTCAAGTGTCATGGTTTTAGAGAAATGTCAAAAATATAGTTGCCTCGGGAGAATTGATGCACCTCTGAAGTGACCTTGGGAAAATCAAGTTTTCTCCTAGCTTGGTTGGCCAAATTAATTGGTTGATGAGTCAATTGATAAATAGACACATATATCTTTCCAATGAGCTATCATGAGCTCAATTTGAAGTTGAGGAAGACCTTCAAAATTTGATTGTAGCAGCATTCTGCCTTGAAGTAGCCTCATTTGGCACATTTTGACCAGTCTTGGGATATTTGATTTTTGATTGGTAAAATGAACTCCAAATTAACATTTTCCAGTTGGGTTGGAAAGTAGACTGAAAGACCTTTTCAACGAGCTATCTCGCGCCCAATTTGGATACCAAGAACACCTCCAAACGTCTTCTGGAAAAAGGCGTGGCACACTTGGGTAGTGGCGCGACGCACTCAGGGGTCCGCACCTGTCACAAAGAAAAGGTGCGGTCAGGCCCACTGGATACATGACCATTAGGTGCGGGACCGCAGGAAATGTGAAGAAAAAGTGCGGAACTAGAAATTTTTGAGCAAAAACAGAATTTTTTTCCCAATGTGCCATGCCACGTGGCGCTCACTTTGGCTAGGAGGCTCCAAATTCAAAAAACTCAACATTTTTGGACTTGGCATGAAAAATTGTGCTTGCGTATCCATGGCCAAGAAATTTGGGCAGGTTTTGAGCCCTCAAAAGGGTCAAAAAGTCTCAAAAAATGACATTTATGCCCCTATTTTGACACATAGGAAGAAGTCTTGGGAGATTGAAGTTTTGGAGGGGCAAATGACATAAAAATCCAGAAATTCCACTTGGGTCGGAAAGTAGATAGGTAGGGCTTTCCAACGAGCTATCATAAGCTCAATTTGGACTCTGGGAAGGCCCTCAAATTCAGCTCCAAAGTGGCGCGACGCATATAGGAAAAATTTCCTGTTTGACTCAATTTTCCACTGTTTTTCGCCCAGTTTTGCTTAGTTTGACTTTTTTACTTTCCTAATGGTGAATTTATGATGTAATTTGATAAATATTGATGGATCATGATGTAAATATGTTGGATTTTTACTTGTATAGGTAGATTCATTAGTTTAGAGTTTGTTTGAAACAAAATGAATCAGTTTCCTTATTTTTGGAGGCAAGCTGTTATGATGCCTAGATTCTAGTTCTTAGTTTAGGATCAGTTGGATCAGCTCCTAGAATGATGAGCTCGACCCCTAGAGGCATGGGAATGGGTTAGGATTGTCTATATCATGTCATTCATCAGTCATTTTCATGGTTGGACACTTGGGATTGCTTGGCACATCATTGTACATTCTATATCTACATTTTTGGCTAAGGAAAGACCAGGGTTTTGCAGCACTTGTTGGGATCCATGTGGCTCTATGTTTTGATTGTGTTTTTCTCTATGTAATTGTAAGTTCACTGATGTTTATTTGTATCATTTTCCCTTCTCTTTTCTTTTGAAACTAAAAAAATGAGTGATTAAGGTAGAATTCGTTGAACTGTTATGCTCTGCCTTGAAATTTTGTTTAATTTTCAATGTTTTCATCTATTTGAGGACGACTCTTGAGACTCTCTTTCCCTCCTTGGATCCTCACCATTCTGATCCATTAATTCATATCAATCTAAAGCATCAAAACGATTGCCTTCCTTGCCCCAATCAGAACTCTGCAAAAACTAGGCCTCATCCCCGGACCCAAATTTACCCTTCCCTTTTTCCAACACAAAACCCCCAAAAACTCAAATTAAATCCTTGCACTTCATACCTAGCCTAATATTAGTTGTTAAATCAGTCATCTCAAACCCCATCGATTATATTTTTCTAAGATTGACCTGGAGAGAGCCCTCTCCTATCCTCGTAGGGCTAGCTACGAGGCTGAGCGTGGTTTGATGTGGACCTAGAAGCTTACCTTTTCAACCTGAGGTAAATCTAGGCTCTAAAATGATGAATCTAATGTTGTATATAACAAGAAATAATAATTTTATCTTATATCTTCCCTTTCTACTACCTCTCCTCCGGACACCTTAGTAAATTGGTTGATTGATAGTGGTGCCTCAAGGAAATTCATTACGTACAAGGAGGATCTTTCAAATCTGATAGAAAAGGATGCAAATTTGGAAATTATCCTTGGAGACAATGCCACCTTTCCCATGACAGGAGTTGGAAATGTTATACTTTAATTGAATCAAAGTAACACAGTTCATCTACAATAAGTACTATATGTACTGGATCTAAAGAAGAACGTGGTATCTATCTCAGCGATGGAAGACAAAGGATTCAAGGTGGCATCCATCGATGGAAAGTTATGTGTTTGGAAATGAAATTTCAAAGAAGAATTTACTCTTAGATTCAGGGTTCATAGCCTATATCAAGTTTGAGGAATTCCATTTGGAGCTATGTCTTGCGACACATCTCTTCAATCCGAACTATGGCATTGGAGGTTTTCTCATCTTTATTAGACGGCTCTACCCAATACAAGGAAGATGGTTACAGGTATGCCTGAATTCAAAACAGAACATGAAGGTGTTTGTCAGGGATGTGCCGAAGGAAAACATATAAGGGGACCATTACCCTCAAGTGATAGCAAGACTACCGATATTTTGCAATTGGTTATTTTGATCTATCTGGTATGTTGCCCATGACAACTTTGGGTGGATATTTATATTATGTTATCTTTGTGGATGACTTCTCTTGCAAAACTTTGATATATTTCTTGAAGAAGAGGGATGAAGTGTTCTCATGGTTCCATTCTTTCAAAGCCTTGGTTGGAAATCAAATGGGGAAGAAGATCAAAATATTAAGGACTAGTAATGGAACCGAATATTAATCAAATGAATTCAATGACTATTCTAGAGAAGTTGTCATTAAGAGGGAGACTACTATTGCATATATTCCTGAGAAAAATGGTGTTGTTGAAAGGAACAATATTTCTATCATAGAAGCCACTCGTGCCATGCTACATGATCAAAGCCTTCTGAAGTTCCTATGGGGTGAAGTTGCCAACACTGCCATGTACGTTCAAAATAGATGTCCTCATCAGTTGTTGGATTCCAAAACTCCCAAATACGTTTTCACCAATAAGAAACCTGATGTTCCTCATTTTAGAATTTTTGGTAGTCCCATGTATTTTCATGTGCGGAAATAAAAAGAAGAAAATTGGATGCATCTGGGAAGAAAGGAACATTTGTGGGCTACAATGGAACTTTCAAGGCATATAGGATATATGTGCCTAGTCAAAAGGAAATGAATATAAGTTATGATGTTACCTTTGATGAAGTTGCTTCCCTTGGGAAGATTAGCAGCCTTCCTATTCCAAGGAAGGACAAAGAAGCAAATACAGGAAAAGAGGGAGAAACGTAGGATGAGATGATGCCCGATGTTCAAGAACCAATGGATCTCATTGATCCAACTTCTCATGAGCCCTCCTCCTCTAAAAGGAGATCCTCATGGCAGAGGGAAACTCTACCAAGCGGGACATTCTGTGAAAGTAAGAAGCTAAATAGGTACCAAGGGTACTTAACTGCCATGATCACCATTATTCAATATGATCCTTTCTCATTTGAAGAAGTTATGAAGCACCAAGTATGGAAGGATGCTATGAATGAAGAGTATGAGTCAATTATGAAGAATGATGTTTGGGATGTGGTCCCTAGACCCTAGGAAAAATCTATTGTCACCTCTAAATGGCTCTATAAGATCAAGCATGGAGCAAATGGAAGTGTTGTAAATTTCAAGGCCAATTTTTTTGCTTGAGGCTTCTCTCAAAAGGAAGGTGTGGACTATGATGATATATTTGCACTAGTTTCCCGATATATCGCCATCCATTTGATCATATCCCTTACTGTCTTGCAAAGATGGAACCTACACGAGATAGATGTTAAGACTTCCTTCTTGCATGGTTCACTTAAGGAGGAAGTCTATGTAAAAAAACCCGAGGGGTTCGAAGTCCAAGATCATAAGACACATGTATGTAGGTTGATCAAATCCCTCTATGGGTTGAAGAAAGCACCTCAGGCTTGGTATGAGAGGATCGATAGCCATCTGATGAAGCTGGGATTTACAAGAAGTGAAGTTGATCTAAACCTTTACTTTAAGGTTAAGAATGATAGACCTCTCATCTTGGTACTTTATGTGGATGATCTCCTTTTGACAAGTACAGACTATCTCATTCATCAATGCAAGAGGGAGTTGGCTTCTAGATTCAAGATGAAGAACCTAGGACCAATGCATTATTTCCTAGCATTGGAGGTCTGGAAAAATCCAGGTGATATTTTCCTTTCTCAAGGAAAGTACATTGTGAAGCTACTTGAAATATTTGAGATGGTGGATTGCAAGTCTGTGACTACTTCAATGGAACTTAACTTCAAGAAGTTATGTCAAAGTGTTGTTGGGCCCGACTTGGGAAATCCTTTTGAGTATCATCAACTTGTGGGGGGGCCTAATGTTCTTGGTGAACTCCAGTACAAACATATGTTTTGCAGTGAATAGATTGAATTAGTTTATGGTCAATCCTCATCGTATTCATTGGATTGCTACCAAGAATTTTTTGAGATATCTTCAGGGCACAATCAGCTATGGATTGAGATACACTACTGATAATGTGAGGCTTCATGGTTACTCTGATGCAGACTAGGCTAATAGTGGTGGATCGTAAAAGCACATATGGATGTTTCTTCTCTCTAGGTTTTTCTTCAATATCCTGGATGAGCAAGAAGAAGAAGCTGGTTTCTTTGAGCACTGCTAAGGTTTAATATATTGTTGCTAGCATGGTCTCCTATGAAGTTGTTTGGTTGAGGAAGCTCTTTGGTGAGTTGTTTGTACATGTGATGGATACCAACATGATATTTTGAGACAACCAAAGTGGGATTCCTCTTTCTGAGAATCTTGTGTTTCATGACTACTCCAAGCATATTGATATCAGGTACCACTTTATTTGCTATATGGTACAACAGGGAGAAATAAGGCTCCATCACATTAGGACTGATGAACAGGTTGCAAATATTCTTACGAAGCACCTAAGGAAGGTCAATTTCTTAACCTTCCATGAAGAACTTGGAGTCATGGAGAGACCCTCTTATGACGGTCCCATATGAGATAGATATTAAGATTTGGGAGCTTTGGGGGACTTGGGGTACTTCTTCGAGTGATGAGCGACGATAGGGTGAGTAGTTCACCTTCTCCTAGTGGTGTGTTGTGTATAGGGTGAGTGGTTCACCTTCCCTTGTGATACCCCATGTTGATATATGCATAGGATGAGTGATTCACCTTCTCCTATGGCATACGAGCAGGATGAGTGGTTCACCTTTTCTTGGCAATACATCCTACCCATGCAGTCTAGGACTCATGGGAAGTACCTATCATCTGACCAATGAGTAGAGAAATGAGGATAGGGACCATATTACTATTGATGGATGCATCGTGTAATACTATACTCCATATGCTAGGGTGTTTTATCATGTTGAATGCTATTTGTCTGGATAGATTTTTATTGTGATTGGGAAAATAAATTTGTATATTGTACTCTTTATCTACTAAAATTTTGAAGAATAATAAGAATATTTGATCAAAGGGTTTACCACACATTAGGGTTTTCCCCTGACATCCACCCAAAAATTGTGTCCTCTTATCTTGACTTCTCTTCTAGTTATTCTTTATTTTCTATTTGCATTTTATTGTTATGTTAATGTGATTTCTAATCTTGAAATTGATATTAGGATAATAATAAAATTGAATTAAAATTTCTCTTAGGCATAGAACATACCATTGTTATCTAAAATTAACAAAATCCATACATATATGCATGCTCACTAGGATGAAATGTTTGTCTGTCCCACACAAGTTCACATTATCATTACCTGAATTCATGTGAAGAATATGAGAGGGATCATGAGGCTTCATTTGAGTCTTCCCACAGTCTCCAGCTTGCAAAACCAACAATTAACATGAATGATGAATAATTCATCCAAGGGAATATTGGAAAAAAATAGAAAAAATAGTTAAATGATGAAACATGTTACATTTGAAATGGTTTAGAATTGAAATCACAAGTGCCTCTCCCAACATAGAGAAACAATGATCCAAGGCATATTTTCAAACACTACCAATTAATCCTGGACAAATCACCAAACCCGCATGCCTTAGGTCACTTACCTCAACCCACATATAAGGAATACAATAAAAAATAAATAAAAGAAAAATATATTTTCAACTACTACATCTCTCAAATAGTCATTGCTCGCAAGATACAACTCAATTAACTATGTTGAATCAGCAGCATGTCTTACTGCGGAATTTCCTTGAGTTCCAGGTTTCGAAGCAGTTGCTAGTGCTTGTAATGTCTTTTTATATTGTACATTTGAATTCTTAAGTGTGTTTGTGTCAGATGTTATTGCTTTCCCAGATGTGGTAACAATGCTTTACTAGGACCTTAGGGAGGATTTGTCTACTAACATTGATCATACTTTTGGGCAACCTATTCTTATGTAATGAGGTGCATAAGAGTATTTGGGTTTACCACTATATGTTTCAATATAGAAGGTATTATATTTGAGTTTAGAGTGATTGATCTATTTGTCTGTGAACCTATATCAGTTATCTAGGTCTCTTTTCTCTCTCCACTCTCTTTCTCACATACAAATGCAATACTTAGATTGTTATGGAACCAGCTCACAGAAAGATAGAAAGATAGATCAATGCCTTAGAATTCAGCCTCTTCAAGTGGGAAACCTCCTTTACATTACATAAATGAACAATTCTTGGATGATTCAAATGAAAAAACCTCCTTTCTATATATAGGAGTCTGAGGAGTATAATATAACCCAGCCGACCTAACAACAATAATATAAAGCCACAAAATGAAAAATAGAGGGATTCTATGGGGCACAGTAATAACAATATGGGGACAATAGGGGCACAATGATATTAATAAGAGATACAACTAAAATAGTAATGGGGTAATCACTAGTATTGTAGGGACCCAACATGCCCCTCTCCTTCAAAAAAGTGTTGTCTTCAACGCTTGAGTAGTTCTGGATGCTTTTGTATAAAATTCTCGCCCTCCCATGTGGAATCTTCAGCGGATAAGTTCTTCCACTTGATAAGATACTCTGAAATTGATCGATTTCGTAGCTGTCGAGTTCTTGTTTCTGTGACTCCTTCCGGTTCCAATATAATTTTTCCTTCCTTGTCAAGTTTTGGAAATATTGTTTGAACTGGGAGCTTGTCGCCTATAACCTTCTTTAAACATGAATCATGGAAAAATGGGTGTAATCGAGAAGCTGCAGGAAGCTCCAATTTGTATGCCATAGTACCAATCTTTTGCAACACCTTGTACGGACCATAATACTTTGGTGATAATTTATTATCCTTCTTAGCTTGCTTGAGGGACAT